>JBDFRD010359458.1:0-10015 GCA_039654405.1 Bullina lineata | reverse complement strand
GAGAGAGAGAGAGAGATAGAGAGAGAGAGAGAGAGAGATAGAGAGAGAGAGAGAGGGGGGGGGGGGGAAGGGAGGGAGAGGGGACCAAGCGGGAATGAATCTCCGTAAATCGTGTGTGTAAGTAAAGCTTGTTAGAGTTCCATTAACTGTTACTTCTCTCTGGTCAAGGGCTGTAACTCCTGCTGGGGTCTGGTCAGTCTCAACGATGGACGGGGAAAGGGTAGGGGGGGGGGGGGGTACTGGACCTCAACGTGCAGGGAGAAAAGTGTGGGGGCGAGGGGGTGCCCTACACAGGAAACATTTGGAGGTTTTGAAACTCAGTTTCTGAGAGAAAACTAAAGAAAAAGAGTCATCCACGCGTAACTAAGAGATGTAGTGATGACATTTCACAGCAAGGCGACATTGCGTCTAAATGCACTAGACACATTTGACGTCACAAACCAAGGCTAAGCAAAACTATGAAACGCACCACAATTAAAAACACAGGTACTGTTTTAAACAATTTCGTCGGGTTTTTTTTAACGGACATTGAATGCACCTTGACAGAATAAAGGCTGCTCTGTCTTGTCTTGCATGTGCGAGGTCCATGCGACCTGAAATGTATCATCATCATCTTTATAAACATCATAATCATCGTCATCACCATCATCTTCATCATAATCATCGTCATTGCCATCATCATAATCATAATCATCGTCATTGCCATCATCATCATCTTCATAATCATCATCATCTTCATTCTGAAAACCCACTTCTAAGTTGTTCTTGCTTCCTGTTGGACAAATCCATCTGTTTGTCCATCCATGTATCTATCCACCTACGACTTGCTTTGTTTGCTTCTCGCCAGCTCCCATTTTATAATTATCCACCTATCTGCCTGCCTATTTATCTCCCCTCCCCCCCCTCCCCCAAGAACCAGTGGCAGAGAGAATGTCCATGCGTCCAGATGTCCAGCACTGAGTAAGTGGTCAGTAAAAGCTTGGCCTGCTGACCACACGCCGCGGGCACAATTAGAACTTAACTCATCACGTGACCGGCTTGTCCTAGAGGGCGCCCCCAGTGCAGAGGTCCGTTCTCAGAACGGATTACTACAGGGAGATAACTAAATGCAATAGACTGGACCATTTATCTTAACAGTTCGTAGTGTTGTCTTTCAATAGGAGCAATAAATACCATGAAGTCAACGTTTTTATTTGAAAGCATCTTAGTGACAGAAATATGCACTCCTGTGTAATATCAGTTAATGACTTCCCTTCAACGAAGAAATACGACATCGCTTGGGGAATTAAAGAAATAAAAATTGCAAGCGCACTTATAAATTGCAAAGAGGGTTGATTGCGCAGCGTAGACTAGAATAGACCGCTAGATTTATCCAAGTCGCGTTTGTTGTGAAATGGTGCTGTCACTGCAGAATGATGTTTGGGGGAATGCACAAAATTAAACCTGACGATATTAGGCCTCAAAAATAAAAGCAAATGTAAAATCATTTTGCTTTATTTCACAATTTTAACTACGTCCACGCCCAAGAACGCATGTCTGTGAACATATCCCTGATTTTGTCAGAATTATTGGTTTACGCGTTAAAGAGAACCTGAGCGTTACACGTCGGAAAGTTACTCTTATTATGGTGTGACTATTATTAAAGGAATAAGATGTAAAAAAGGGGGTTAGGGCTTGAGACTTGACCCAGTGGCCTCTAGATTCCTGCTCCAGCGCGCTACACAGCACGGTCACACGTGGGCAAGGAGCCAAAACAACATCCGCCATGACAGGATGACGTAAGCATGACGTCACTCGTCAACCCACGCGAGCATGTCGTTACGTGTTCCGTCGGCGATTTCGGACGTGCAAGCATCCAGGAAACCGACGTGAAACAAAGACACGACCGACCGTGACGTGCTTCACCACAAGCCAGGCCCGCCGGACATCCTCACATCAAAGCCAGCGGAGACAGAGTGGAATGCCATCAGCGCCACACGACCAACGTCTCCAGGGAGACTGCGGCTTGTCTTGTGGCTGGCGGGAGGATCAAGGTATAATATTAATAATAAGCGAGATGATGACGGCGTTTGATGAATTCTTGTCCGCCCTGACCTCAAGGGGGAACTAAAGATTGCCCGGCATCAAGAGTTACGTGCCCCTGCCACACTGATGTGATTGGAAGTGACCAATGGAGTTGCCAGAAACGCTTGGCCGTGACTTTGGCCCATTCCTCAGCACAGACTAGACTAGTCTAAGTGATGACATGAAACCAAATTGGAAGATCAGGTCCATGAATCAATCAATCTACAGGTGACCAGGTCAGTAGACAGATGACCTCTGACCCGCTATTCAAAGATCAAGAGTGTATGTGACACTCTCCGGTCCATAAAGCGCCGACTTCATTCTCCGTTGTGTCCTCGCTACTTTCTTCTTCTTTGTCTTTCACCGCTAATTTCCACGTTACCGATGTCCTCTTTTCCTCTCCGTCTCTTTCTCTCTGTCTCTCTCTCTGTCTCTCTCTCTCTCTCTCTCTCTCTCTCTCTCTCTCTCTTTTCTGTGATTAATACTATGTAGGGTTGGAGGACTAGGGAGTTGGGATTTGTTGTTATTTCTATATTATATTAAATTAGGCTTCTGCAGTAGGAGGTACAGATTATCATAATATTAACTGTGAATAGAACATTTGATTCAAACTTTAATTCATGCACATTGAACCAGTGCACATCTCTGTATATCTATTGTGTTCAGTGTCCTCCCTCACTATCTGGTATTAAGCAAATATTGCACATCTAGGGTGGATATTAACAACAATAAGCAAGTTATTAAAAAAAAGATAAAGAATAAGAAGCCTCACGGAACACTGTCTCTTCAAAGGTCTTGAGTACATAAGATGTCTTGAAAAAACAAAACAAGCAACAACATGATTTCCATGTTTTTAAATCTATTTTCTTATCTTTATATTGTATAAATGTAATTTAATCAATATTTTCCTCAACGCGGGAGTACATCTCAATATCTAACCCACTTTTGAGAAAATACTCCCGTTTTCTTTGTTGACAAGAGTAAAGTTTCTATCCCCGATTTTAATGCAACTATGTCAGGGGCGAACATCTCACACATCTAGTGAAGCACAGAGTCAAGCAAAGACGAACCAACTTAACGAGCTCGCAAAAGGAATAGTTTTGAAGATTCATCCTGGACAAACCGATATAATGCAGATTGGAAAGTTATCTGCTTTGGAGGTCAATTTAGGCAATGCACCAGTGGAGGAAGTTGAGGAATCCACATACCTAGGGAGTTTCTTAGAGAAAAAGGAGGAACTGAGGCCAACATCAAAGGGAGAATTGGCAAAGCAACAATGGCATTTATCTAACTACTGAAGGTGTGGAGGACAAATAAAGTGTCAGTCAAGACAAAGATCAGACTCTTCAAGCCTAATGTGAAATCGGTCCGGATATAATTATGGATGCGAAACATGGATAACCGCAAAATGTGTGCTTAAAAAGATACAGACATTTGTGAACAGTTGCCTAAGGAAGATTTTCAAGATCAAGTGGGAGGACAAAATCAGGAATGTAAAAAACATGGAAAAGAGCAGGAAAGGCACCTTAGAGCTAGTAAAGTGAAGATGGAGATGGATTCTGCACACTTTACGGAAATTACCAGCTAGCAACACCAGACAGGCACTGCAGTGGAACCCCCAAGGAACCGGAAAACAGGGAAGGCCAAGGGAAAAATGAAGAAGATGTGTGGAGAGAGACGAAGAAGGAACAGGACAAACATGGTCAGAAGTGGCAAAGTTATCCCGGAACAGAATGATGTGGAAATCCCTTGTGTGTGGCATATACCCTGATAAGGGTGAGGGGCAATTATGATGATGTTGGGGGCGAGATCGAGAGACCAGATGTATAAATAAAATACATAAACAATGTAGGTCTAATCATATTAATTGGATATAATATGTCTATCTAAATACAGAAGGAGCTCTTTATCTCATTGTTTCATTTAGATCTATGTTTCTCATGTTTGAATGTTAATTGATTTATTGACTCAAAACCTTAAAAAGTCTCCAAACAACAGTGAAAATGCCTTATTCTTTATTTCTTCAAAAGCTGTGAAGAACGGATTATGTTTTCAAAAGAATGACAGAACCAACCGCATCATGGGAAAAGAACCTGAAAGATTATTCTGAAGGTGCGTCACTCATGCCTGTCCCACAATGCACATCGAAAGCTCAACCAAAGGCCATCATGGCGGCCATATTTGTTGTTTCTTGCTCGTGGATCTCTAGATAAGAAATCGACATTTACCACTTTAAAATATGTAAATCAGCCTACTCTTATATGGACGTATGTATATTTTGTGTAAAAAGTTGTTGTTGTAACATGTGTTACCATTAAATTCTCAGATTTCATTTCTTTAGCAGGTTGTGAATGGTCGCAGATGCAACTCATGAAGCAGGACTGACACTTGCAAGGCTGTGGAAATGTTTAAATAACAAAATATTATTGGAAGTTACAATTTATACAACAAAAACATGCTTCTAAATGTCCACGCCGCGCCTTTTCGATATTTTTTGAAAAAAATGTGTGACATGACGTAATGGTGTTTAGATAGCACGCGAATGAGGTTGGAATGTGTGATTGTTCAAGAAGACTCCTTGCAGTTGCGAGTTGGAAGCCATGTTGGGTTCTTGGAATTATTTTGATTCTCATGGCAAAAGGTTTTCACACTATCCTCCAGAACTAATTACACATAATCTGTTTCTCACTCTCTCTATTTGCAGTTTATTTGTATAGAATCGCATTCTGTATTTTGTGCCTTCTCTTGAATTAATGTGCATTTTGGGGGAGAAAGAACTTGTCCCATTGTATGTGGTTGAAAATCTGAATTTCAATTCTTTCATCACAAAAAAACAAATGTTGTAAAAGTGATGTGCTTTGTTCTATCAACAGTTTCAAGTTCACTTCTGTGCTAACAAACCTTTCCCAGGTTGTCTAAAAAATCAGGCAGTCCCAGGAAAATGTTTCTCATACTTGATCTTCCATTGAACAGAAATGGTCCTGTTTCTGCTTTTTCTCTCAGCAGTTTGTTTATATTTCATATTTACACACTTTTTGTATCATCATTGAATGTGTACCACCATAAATGTGATGTGTATTTGTTCTTTCACTGTTTGTCTTTCAAATGACCTTGGTTTGAACCATTTTGAAAGGGGACCCATTTTTGTAAATTTTGTTTAGAATTATGGACTTAAGCAGTTCAAGCATGATATTTCAGCGTTTTAAAGATGGATTTTTCTGAAATGTGGAGAAAAAAGTTCTTAAATATTGTATTTTCTTCTTTACTTTTTGGTAGAGAATCATAGTAGAAGAGAGAACATGAAATCGATTGCAAAAAGTACCTCAACCAGTTAAATGTCTCGTTTTACTAACGAGGAAATCGGAATATCAAAATAATGTGTAGAATTGTGAATGTGATCCATTTCATCATAGCTTTACCATCATTGAGAGTTTTAAAGAATTTTTATATCATAGAAACATGATAATGACCATATAATGACCCTTTGATTTAAAAATCTTGACAATAGTCTATACTCTGCTTCCATGTTAATGATTTAGAACTTATTTTGAAGTTTATTCTGCCAGTAAAATGAATGTAATTTTGTTTAAGCTTCTTTTTATTCTTTGGAGAGTCTTGGGAACTAACTGTCGAAAGTTGTGTGTTGATGAGTATTATTATTTTATTAGCCCTAAATCAGCTGGGATTTATAACATAAAGGTGCATGTTAGTCACGTGAAAAGTGCATGTTTTTTAAAAAAGTCATTTTTTAAAGAGTCATTGAATGTGTACCACTAAAAGTGCTTTGTTTTTAGACACTCCAGGCCATATCCTACTAATTGAGATTGTTGAGATAAAAATCTGAGGGGGACCCATTTTTGCTATTTTTGTTAAAAGTTTGGACTTTGTGTGTTTTGGTCGTCTCTAAATTCATCTATCCTTTCTTCTGTCTTGTGGTATTTAACCAAAAGCATTTAATTTGGATTTATCTTGTGTATTTTATACATTCATGTGTGCCCTCAGTGCCTCATTGCTCGCTTTTTGAAATCTTTAGGTGTTTTTTTTTTCTTTAACATTTAACTCAAGGAAAAAAATGCCAGCAACATACGCTATACAAAATATTATTTTTAAATGAGTTAAGTGAGATTCAGATTGATATGGGGATTTGCTGCTCAAAAGCATTGTTTGTGACTAGTAACTGAAAGAGTGGTCTTATTATATGGTAAATGCCATTTTAATTTGATGTCTTAAATTAAAAAAAAACAAAAAGAAAGCAACACCTCGAAAATTCAATTTTGTTTTTTGTCTTCCAGGAATAAAACATTTCAAATATATTATATATAAAGGCTATTACTTTTTTATATTGTACTTCCTTGTTAACAGGACAGTTTGATTGACATTTGATAGGAAACAATATTTAAGAAATATAATATAAATTTCATTATAATTGGAAAGGCGTATAAACTTGTTTTTCCTTCAATAAATAATTATTTTTGTATTTTTTTTTAATTAAAGCAAACTTTTCAGTTAGAATTGCCTTCATCATTTTAACATAATTGCATAATTTATGGCTAAGAATGATGTGTATGACAGTTACTTTTTAGTATTTAAATTGTGTTTAAGAGACACTTAGTTGTTTTCAGTCGAAGCTTAGATATCCTACAGTAGAGTCCATCTCAACTCAAGTCGTTGAAGTTATGAAAATGTTACTAGGAAATACAGAGGATGTTGATGAAGTACTTTTTAATGATATAAGTAGGCACATTCTATAAATGGCTCAATTGAATATATTGCTTAAAATGAACAACCAGCTCCGATCCTATGAAGTTCAAATTCAGCACACTCTACTATATATTATATTATGTTGCCCAGCAATTTGTGTTCATATTATCATCAGAGAAACGGAGAAGTCACATGTGGTCTATTTATCAACTGTTACTTTGTGGTAAGCTGTAAGACTTTTGCTTGAAAGTAGTAGTTTCAAGAGAAATAATTTTACTGGCAGTTTTTAGTCATTGTATTCTTGTTGCGGAAGACTTAATCGAACTCTAAAAAGTTTGATTTGTAAATCGGGTTAATAAGCTTTCATGGTACAAAAGGAAAAAAAATAGCAGCATTTATACAATGAATGTTATTAGATAAATCGAGGTTACTGGAACTAGCCTAATATCCTTGTTTAATTTTAAATCTCCTTGAATACAAGGCTACAGGAACAGTGACTACATGGTACATTATTAATGAAGTCAGCGCAATTCTTCACTGCAGGTCTATGTCCACTCATTGCGATAGGAATTGCATTTGTGCCATGCTCACACCTGCATTTGGGTGGGTAAAGCCCACCTCCCCCAACCGCTTCACTTCCCACTCAAAGGTGGCTGTGCACATTATGCGCTTACAGTCACTAAAACACTTAAACATTGACTGAGACAAGTTGGTATTGTCTGTTGATGTATTGAGCCAATAAGCACACAGAATTGCCCTAATAAATAGAATGGATCTTATTTGTTTCCATGTCAAGTAGGGATGACAGGACCCAGTTTCAAAAAGATAATCTCGTTATAGCCGAGGCTAGGAGACTTTTGGTTCTTGTTCGATCATAGGTATAAATACAAAAGAATACAGAGAGAAAAAAACAGTACTTTTCATTTTGTTCGTAGAATTCGAGGTCTTGTTGTATTAGATGTTCACTGTATTGCATTTGCGATTCACGAGTTATTTTGAAATCTATAATTTGCTTGTTTTCATGACTATAGCTGATCCAGTACATGGTCATATTTGGCTGCAATTATTATTTAAAAAGGAAGAATTTGAAATTGAAGAATAATTAAAAAAGGAAAAATTTTAATCTTGATTTTTATTCAGAGAAATATAATTTGTTAGATAATCCAAAGATAAGCTTGACATAGTTAAAACTACTTTATTTAAGGACATGACTGACAGGAATCGCTTAAAATTATGTAATGAAAAGTCTGTCTACATCTAATTGATTTTACAATTTAAAATTCGTTTTACAAAGTTTGTGATAATGATAACCTGAAATGACTTGACTTGTTCAAAACTATTGGTTTTTAGGGTGATATTCGCTGATAAAAGATTGGACGTCTGATGTTAATTTCAGTTACTGAGAGCTGGTCAGAAACTGCTTTTTTAACCGATTGTTTGATCGAAACTCCTGTTTTTAGTAACCTATTTATGTAATTTTTTTTTCAAATGCTGGAGAATTTTACTTTATGTTTTAAAG
Organism: Bullina lineata; assembly: GCA_039654405.1. Taxonomy (NCBI): domain Eukaryota; kingdom Metazoa; phylum Mollusca; class Gastropoda; family Bullinidae; genus Bullina; species Bullina lineata. The sequence continues at coordinate 1,731 of JBDFRD010359458.1, read as the reverse complement.
AAGATGGAAAGAATATTATACTTTTTATAAGTCAGTTTTCATTGAAAGGAGCAATGGAATCTCACTGCTAACATTTTTTCTTCTTTCTGAAAAGTTACGTGCATTCCCGTGTTCATTGAGGATGTAGATAATTTTTCATGATGTTTTTACCGTCGTCTTTTTCTGAAATAAATTTTGTCGAACCATATTATGAAATGTGAAGTTACTGGAAATTGTATGACTGATGGTTTAGAGGGGAAATTTGTCAAAGTAGTCCGGATATTTAACATTTTTTTCTAGGCCAGAGGAAAATTTATACATCTGATGTCGGTTGGACAAAGACCAATTTTGAAATAGAGTAGGCCTTTGTTTTTCCTTGCATGTAATTACTGTAAATTTATACATTTTTTTTTTTTACTCTTCAGGTTGGATTGTCTTCGCTACCTGATCTGACTACCCCATTATTTGGGTCATCTGGTAGCAAGGAAAAAGTTGAGGATATCTCTACTTCGGTCAATCAAACAAATTCAGTAGGCAATGGCCATGCTGACTCGATGTCTGACTCAAGGTTAGCTTAATATTTTTCCATTTTTCCAACTTATGCCGCATTTGTAATAATTGTTTGAATGGCCCTTGGATTATGATCATAATAACAAATGTGCTTATTAGTAATTGTACTCGCTCGTGTTATAAAATTTAGTATGTCAGCACTAAAGTGAAAGCATGAGGTGCAATTTATACTTCCATCATTCATTTATACACATTGATTTTTGTTTATAATGCAGAGCAAATTATTTTTATTTATTAATTTTTTTTATATATATCTTTAGGCGTGATGCGAATAGTGGATGAGGTGTGTAAAATGAAAAACTCTTGTCTGGAAAGCATGTGATTGGTTACGACCATGGAATTGCATATATTGGATAAATGAACGAAGTGTAGTGCTGAAGGTTTACTATTAACTTTTGATTTTTAAAATGTATTCTGTCGATTTATTCTTTGGTGCTTGGCAGATATAAAAATCAGTAAAATATCTGTTAGACAGTAATTCTAGTCTATTTTATGCATAATTTTTATCTTATAAACTTATAAAAATATTTATCATTTAAAAGAATTATGTACCTGTATGTAATTGCTCAAAATACTAATGTAAATCATATTTGAAATTGATTCATTTTCTGAATGTCTTCGCCCGCCCGCAAATACAGTAATTTTCAAATTGTATCTGAGAACTGCTGGACATTTTGGAACCACCTTTGAAAATCATCCCTGTTCAATATAAATTATGCGTTACAGCATTGAAATAGGAACACAATTTAAAAATTAAGTGATAAAAGCAAAATATTTTTTCTGAAAAAAAAGGTAAATTAGAGTCGTATCTTGGCTTATGGATATTAATTTATGTCTTGATGTCCATGTGGTGTTTTTATCAAAATGACTCCATTTTCAAGTGTAGACTTGTATTTATTTCAAAAGAAACATAATTTATATGACTAGGCCTATATGTTTTTGTTTTCAAAGAATTTTTTCAATGCAATGAACTCAAGTTATTGGTTTGTATTGCCTGGTTTTAAAGTTTTCTGAATAATTTTCCTTTAAAACCACGCCAATGTTGTTCTTGAATTCTCAGCACATAAATTCATCGCGGTTACTAGGTAATACAGATCTGAGATACCAGTACTTTGAACAGTTGTTTGTAGCTTAGTATCAGTATTGTTTATTTGCATTTATTCTCCAAAGTTGTTTCTGGAC
>JBDFRD010359348.1:0-10015 GCA_039654405.1 Bullina lineata | reverse complement strand
TGACGACGACTTTCAGGCTTGGATTGACACAAATGATTTAGAAGTGTAGTCGTAGCCAAACGATACTACTACTAGTAGGACATCAATTCTGTGAAAGACGATGCGTGCAGTTGCAGAATAGAAAATAATCTGTAATGTGTTTCTTTGAGATTGTGTGTTCTTCATGCTCCTTCGAGTTGAGCCTGTATGGATGTCAGAGAAAATCACTTGCACTGGATGTACATGTAGTACATTTCCTTTTGATTCCGTATAGGCGTTTCTGGTAAGTAGTGCTCCCAAGTCTAAGCTGGTTCATTGAACAGCTCGGTTTTAATGGAGGAATGGGTCAAAATGTTGAAAAAGTAGAAGTTCAAACCATTATTTGGCTCTTTATTTTCCTGTATTTATCATCGAATAGAGCATTGTTCTATACTATTCTATTCTATTATTTTCTATTCTATTTGTTCTGTTCTATTCTATTCTATTCTGTTTTATTCTATTATATCTATTCTGTTCCACTCTGCTCTGCTCTGCTCTTCTCTATTCTACATTTTATTATACTCTATTCTAATCAAGCTGTTGTTTTGCAAGCTTCTTGAAGGTTTGTTTTTTAACCCTTTCACTCCCAAATTCACTGATCGACTAAACAGGAAGTGTTTGCTAATTGCCAACGTTAATGGTGTTCCATTTGCTGGATTCTAATTTTAGTCTTTGATATTAATGAATTAATACACCGCCCACTTCTTTTCACATTATTATGAACAAAAAGAATTCTGAAATAGTTTTCTTGTAACAAAACAACAACAACCAACTTTGTACGCTTGAAGACAGGAATGTTTGGTCCCGTCTTGTAACGTTCATCTCATGTGAAGCTCTCTGACTCTGTGTCTCTCTTGTTATGTGCCATTTATTTTTGTATTTTTGCTAGGATTCGGCTACATATAGCTGGCAGTGAATGGGTTAATTTGTTTCCGACCAGATACCTGTCGATTCAGAGACCCTGAAACACCTGCTGAACAGAACGTAATTCTGTAGGTGTTCTGCGCTTGTTCTTGTTGGGATTCTTCTCCCATCTTTTTGTAATCGTACGAAATGCCAGGTCTGGAAACGATATTGTACCAACTTCCGAGAGATACATGCAGGCCTCTTGGAAGTCATGGTGTTGTTGAGAGTACAGTGGTCTCCGGCTCAGAACCCGCCTCTCAGAAAACACGATGACCATATGCTTAGTAGGAAAGGGCTCTTAGACGGAGACTTGGGTGAATTGGGAAATCGTATTGTGCCAACTGGAGGAGAATACGTGAATTGGACAATTGCATTCTGAAAACCCGTACAAAATACGCACTTTTGTTTTTGGAAACTGCATGAGCATTTTTTCAAGCTGACATGAAATAATTGATGTGTGCGGTATTTGGAAATGACATTGTGCCAATCGCACGAAATACGTGTGTTCAGAAACGGCTTTCTGACAAGTAGCATGCGCCAGCTCGTAGGAATACGTGTTTTGTCATCTTATTAACTTTGTGGCACTATGGGCTTAAAAACGAAGAAATGAAAAGCAGTGAAAACTGGCATGTTGATTGGGACCTACAAATGCAGTCCGTGGCAAGCATCTTTACCCAAAATAATGTTTGGTTTGTTTACAATTTGACAAAAAAAAAAACAGAAAGTAATAAAAGAAAAAAAAATGGAAAAAACGATAGGCCATTTCAAAACGAACGACTTCCTCTTTTAAACCCACTTCCTCTAATTGCTCCGTTTGTAGCGACGCACCAACTCATGGGTGCACTCCCCAACTCACGGGTGCACGCACCAACACACGGGTGCGCACCTCTCAATCCATCAATGTACGCAACCCCTCCGTTCGTAGAACCGGGGAAGTATGCTTGTTTTAATAACCCGCGTGTCATAGGTCTGTTTAGAAACAGCATTGCGCCAACTAGCGAACTAGCGTGTATTTGGTATTCTTACTGTACCACCACGCGCGAAATATGTGTATCTCGAAATGGCATTGTGTTAACTCCTCGCAATACATAATATAATAATATGGCATTTAACCAATCGGCATGAAAATGCAAATTTTGACACGACATTGTGCCAACTGGATCGGAATACGCGTATTTGGAAACGGGGCTTTGTGCCAACAAGCTTGGAATACGCGTATTTGGAAATGGGGCATTGTGCCAACGAGGTCGGAGTACGCGTATTTGGAAACGGGGCATTGTGCCAACGAGGTCGGAGTACGTGAATTTAATGGGAAATGCCATGCCACTTTTCGGTAAAGGAAAGTGGATGTTGATTTTGGAATGCACACTTTTGACCGGAAATCGAACCCAGAAAGGCTAAGGCTGGATTCAGTCGCTCATTGTGACAAGACCAGATTGTGTTCACGTACTAAAACTTTGACTCAAACATCCGTCGCTCCACATCATCGCTGTATTCTCTATGTCATGTCAACTGTTCCTTTTCCAATTCTTCTGTCTTTCATTCTTCTTTTGATCTTTTTTTTCTTTGTTATTTTTCTTTGTTCTATCTTTCTTTCTCTCTTCCTTTTTTAATTTTTTTTTCTGTTTTCCGTATTTCTTTCTTTTTTGTCTTTCTCTCTGTGTGTGTTGCGTTTGTTTGTCGATGGAGTTGCGAGCAGGAGGGACGTAAAATTATCGATGTGTTCATTTTTAATTCGCGACGGTGTTTACTCAGGTTCGTTACTGACTACCAGTACATGTATAATTAAATTGGGTTATTTTGGCTGCCGAGAAGCAAACAAAGCGATTCAAAAACAGTAACAGTAAGGAGGAATGCTTGTAATGATTTGTTTTGTGAGGTTTTTATCATTAGAAGCACAAGAGCAGAGGCTCGTTCTCAGGTAGATAACTAAATGCGACAGACTGGATCATTTGAACATTTCGTAGCGTTGTCTTTCAATAGGAGCAATAAATACCATGAAATCGACATCGTTTGTGTTTGAAATCATCTTTGTGGCAGAAAGATGTACTCCTTTGTAATATCAGTTCATGACTTCCCTTCAAAAAAGAAATACAACATGGCTTCGTCGTTGCTTGGGGAATTAAAGACAAAAATTTGCAAGAGCACTTGTAAATTACAAAGAATCGATTACGCAGCGTAGTCGAGAATAGACCGCGGGATTTATCCAAGACACGTTTGGCGTGAAATGGTGCGCTCATAGTATGATTATTATTATTGTTATTATTATTATTATTGTTGTTATTAAACATTATTACTATTACTATTTTGATTATCATTGTTGTTTCTTTCCAGGCAATGCCCAGTTCCCTGTCTTTCAGCGGAGCAGGTCGTGGGCGTGGCCGAGGCATGAGTCCCTCTATGCAAGCGCAGATGGAGAGGGGAAGGGGCAAAGTTTGACTCTAAAAATTTCCACAAGAATTCCGTGATGTTTGAGAGAACCTCTTAATCCGTTTTAATCTTGATGAGTTATGAAGATTTCTTGGTTTTTTATTTGGAGCTTGGCAAGAAGTGGTGAATGGATTTCTTAACTTACATTTGTTCGGACTGAAATGAGCTTTTTCAAGGAAATGATTCTTTTTGTTTTGACAGTTGGTGATTCTCGTATGTTCTTGCTTGGAATGATAAAAAAAAAGAAAAGCCAAGAGCTGTAATGTTTTAAAATGTCTAAAACCGTGCCAGTTGATAAATAAATCATTTTCATTTTTATTCGCTCTTTGTGAGAAATGGGACAAGCTTTCACACCATCACAGCCGAAAGGCTTATTTTCTTTTTCTTTTGGGGGGGGGGGACTCTTTTTATTGTTCCAGAATAACTTTGTATATCTGGAAAGCGGCTGAAAGTTGCGTAATCAGCTTGTGAGATGGCCGGTTCTTATTTTTAATTTCTCACAATTTGTAAATTGTTCACTCCTCTTCCAAATCTTTCTTTCTTACCTCACGAAAAAAGTAAACAATTATTTGTATGAGGCTTTTGCTAGAAGCATACCCTCTAAAATGTTGCACTTTTGTTATCATAGTTATGAACATAATTTGTCAAATAACTCAGACTTGAAGATGAATACTTTAGAAATGCTTTGAAATTCTTACTTTAGAAATGCTTTCAAATTTTTACTGACATGATTAGAAGATTGCTATGAATTAAATAACTGTATACATTTGCAGGCATAATAACTCAGCTCAGAGTGTCTCATGCAGGACAAATTATACAGTGTCTGTGTCATCATAGTTTTGAACAAAGAAGTTTAGGTAAATAATTAGACACATTCATGTCCTGGTTGAATTTTGTTGATCCATTTTTCTTTCCTTATCAAGTTATCATGTTATTCATGTTTGAAATAATGAAAAACTTAGATTTTTGAATTGTCACTCCAGGCAAATTTTCATTCATAACCATGATGACAAAGGGCTTTCTGAGGCAGCCTCATACATAGATGACGTCGTTTTATTCTCTGCATCAAGTTGAAGGCTTTACATACGCATGCCAATGGTTGGGTTTTTTTGCTGTTCATATTGTTGCGATTGTTAAAGCAACAAGCCTTTCACACTTTTGTTGAAAAATGACGAGAAGTCGGGGATCCCGGGGAAGATGGTGCTAACTTCTGATTCACACATTTTTAAGCAATCGCCAGATTTTGACGGGAAAAGAAAATAATTTTGAAGAGTAATTGGTACTTGTGGGGATAGCTTTTCATTATGTAACAGTTGTATCTAGTCTCATTTCATTGTCACCTGATTGATCTCTCTCATTTGACTGTCTTCTAATTGATTAGGCCTATTAATAAGTACCTAATTGATTAGCTTCATTTGTTATCTAATTGATTAACCTTCTGTAACTGTCACCTAATTGATTAACCTTCTGTAACTGTCACCTAATTGATTAGGTTCATTTAACTGTCACCTAATTCAGTAGGCTTATTTAATAATTACCTAATTGATCAGCCTCATTTAATTGTTACCTAGTTGATCAGCCTCATTTAATTATCACCTAATCAATTAGCCTCATGTAATTACATGTATCACCTAAGTGATCAGCCTTATTTAATTATCACCTGATTGATTAGCCCCATTTAATTATCACCTGATTGATTAGCCTCATTTAATTATCACCTTATTGATCAGCCTCATCACCTAATCGATTAGCCTCATTTAATTATCACCTAATTGTTTAGCCTGTCCCTCATTAATTTTGATGTTTCCAATACTCTGGCTGAGTGTTTTTCTCCTTATCCCTCTTCAACCCACAATACCAGACACACAGTTTCTCATGTGGAGCCATTTGTACCTTTTTCATAATACCTCCCCAGTGTTTTCAATACCGATCACTACATTCTGTTTTTGTGGGTCACTTATGGCCGAGCGATATTTTCCTACCTTCAGTGATAATGTTGTTTTAAGATCATATGTATATATTTAAAGCCAGGTTTGAAGTGAGAAATGACAGTGCATTTGGTTCGTATTAAGGTGGTGCTGTGATGGAATGGTTAGAGCGTTGGACTTCCAGTGTCTCTATGGGAAGATTGTAGCCATGTATGCTTGTTCGCTTTGCAGAAGCAGCTCTTGGGTTCAAATCTTTCTTGTGAGAGGCACAGAGAAAACATAAAGCAATGAAAGCTGACCTCAATTTTTTATTTATTTTTTTTTTTTAAGCTTTCAAATTGTTACTTATAATAATACTATACAGAGTACCCAAGGTAACCTGATAGGTTAGAGACACAATGAAAATTGTACAAACAGCTAGATCTAATACAAAGTAGTCCGGTATTGTGGGTTGAACAAACGGCTGTAGGCCTAATGAAGACTCTTTCTGAGTTCAACATCATATCGTATCGCACCAATATTGGATCCAGCTTATCGCTTCTGGGCTGCAGGTTTTAAGATCAATGTCAGTGCACTTGGGTCCCATTTCACAATCATAAAGGATGTGCTCCATTGTTTGGTCCTGGTGCCCACATGTACAATGAGCAGTTGGGGAAAGTCCCCCTTTCCGAGTTAATAGTGGAGGAAGGAAATAGTAGTACATTGTAGTTACAGTGCTGATTTCGGAATGTTTTTAATCTGTGAATTTGAAGTAATGAATACAAAAAAGTGCCTAACTACTTTAACTGTTTATTTTAATACATACGTTTCTTTTAAAACTCATGACAAGGTTGATACGGTTGTTTAATGTTGTCAGAGACTTTGTATGTTACTTTTATTATTATGATTGTTATATCCAGTTGTTACTTTCAGATGTGTTTTACATGTTCTTCTTCAAAATTAATCCGACGTGCCATTGTGATTTCTGATTGAACTACACTACGTCTTAATCCCCAGTATGAACTTTTTAAATAAAAAAAAATTTAATCAAGATGAATATTAACAAAATTATTTTTGTCCAATCTATAAGTAGGCCTACATGTAAGTGCTTATCTATAAAGCAGATGCCGAACATAAGCATCAATTTCTTAGGAAGAAATAGATTCATAAAAGTCAAATACTTAGTGGTAGTTGTCGCACAGGAGAGGGAACACAATTTTTAGGCTGGCAAATTTTCCGCCATGCAGACAAACGGGCAAGAAAACTGAAAACGGTGAAGTAAAGGGAGAGTAGATATCACGGAAAACATTTTCACACGGATTAAAAATAATGATGCAAAAATAAAGGTAAAAGAAATTTAAAAATGCAAGAGTGACATAAAGTAACCATTAAAAAAAAGATGTATATGTCCATCTTTTATTATGTAGTAGCCTGTGCCAAGTCAGGTCAGTTGCACTTTTGTAATGTCCTCAGTCATGCATTATCGTTCCCCTATAGCAAGCATTGTTTTGATGATCGATTGTCAATAGACTGAAAAACAAAAAACACGGAAACGTTACCAGCTTACTCTGGTGTCTTCACTAAGGAGCGAATTAAGTTTTAAACTCATTTGTTTTGTTGTTTGACGGAGCTTATACTTTCACTTCATTTTTAAGGTTTTAAAACTTGTACATAATAAGCGAGTTCAGTCCCTTGATTTTCGGTGTTTCCCAAACTTCCAAAATTGCCATGACCCCCACCCCACCCACCCCCAACAAAAAACACCACTACCTCTATTCTTATAAGCCTTTAGAAAACTTACTATTTTTCAAATTCTATTCATGAAAAATGTTTTTTGTAATGAAAAAAAATATTAATGTTTATTAAGAAGAATTCATTTAATCATGTAGGCCTGTTTTAACTCTCCTAGTGACGACATGCGCCATATTTTGCTCTTGCTTATAACATGTGAAGTACAGTTTTCATAAAATCAATTTAGACTTAATAATTATTAGTTCAGTTATGATGGATGTCATCATTTTGAATTTACCATGGAGCAAAGCTATCGGTGGTTTTAGTATAGTAGGTTTGCATTCAGTCAATAGACGTAGCCCATAAGAAAAGTCCAGTTACGTTTTTAAGCGAAGCCGTCACTATTGAGTTAAGGAGAAGGATGCGTCAGGGTTAACACACAGGCCCTCCATGACCCTCACAGTTTGGGAAACGCCGATTTACATTACTTCACAGGAAGAGGTGCACGACTTGGCAATTCCCGGTGGCTTCCTGAGCATCTTCTAGTAAATACGAGTTGTAATGTTGTACCCCCCTCATTGTGTGGAATCCAGCTGTCAACCAAAGCTGAAATTCAAATGTTCATGAATAAACTGAATCTCACAAATTTCTTGGGAAGTCGAATATCATCCATTCATGTTTGTACATGTTGCGTTTGTAACATCGTTTGTTATTTTGGTCAACTTACTTAATCATTTCCTTCCCTGAGGAGCATAGGGCTGCAACCACTGCATGCCAACGGATACAGTTCTGAGCAATTTTCTTCATTTGGGGCCATGGAAATCCAGTGTGACTACAAAAAATATGAACAAACGTGTGTTGTGTTCGAGTTAATTAAAAAAATGCTAATTTTTAAAAATAAGCAATAAATTGGGGAATCTACGCGTAAACTTTGATAATTTTTAATACGCTGGTTTTAAAAATTTAAGTTTGAAAATATTCGACCAAGATTTAAAAAAATTCATACAGCCTTTTTTCACTTCCCGCGTGGCCACTCCCAGCGACAGTCGGAACTGCCACCAGAAAAGTCAAGCACCGTTTGATATTTCGGTTCGCCGTTGGAATAACTTAAGTTCTTGTGGTTTTCCATCCACACTCGCTAATCCGCGTGACAGTTTCAATGCCCCCTAGATTTTATCAGTTCTACCCATGAACTGCCGCATCGGACTGTAAGTGTGTAGCAGGCTTTGTTTTGTCTTTCAACCTCCCTTTTCCCTTGTGGAGTCCAGTCCATGGATTGTCTTGGAGACTTTCTCAAAGTGTGGCCGACCCAAACCCGCTTTCTCCTTCGTTTATTACATTGTAATTATTTTCCCCCTCTGTTCCCTGTCAACATTGGTAAGATAATGTGGTATGCAAAGAAGGAATCCCAAATGTTATAATAGGGCGGCAGAATAGCTCAGTCGGCAAGCCATTCACTTTTTGAGCACATGGGTCCGAGTTCGATTCCTTGCGAACTTGTTAATATTTATTCACCCCCGACTCCAACTGAGTAGTGCGGAGTTTTAATGCCCAGCTCTATTGAAACTGTGGAACGTTATGCACGTTAAAATCCCCTGACGTCTAAAATCGTACAAGAGTTGGCAAGTTCCACGCTGTCCTGATGAAATGTCTACCCATGAACGTCTCACTCTCTAATCTGCTTTCCAGCATCTCGGACTGCAGGTCAGACTAGTTCCAAACGTATTGACCACGTCTTTCCTTTGAATAAAACTAGAATGACCGAGAGAGGAACAGCGCCTTGTTTCTAAGAGTCTACTAACGCATAGCAGCGCTATAGCTACTTCGACCCTCTGTCAAAGACGAAAAGAGCCATGGTATATGACAATCAATGACATGTATGTTGTAATACATGTACTAACCCTTGATGCCTACTTGGATTCGACGATCAAAGGCCGCATCTAGGAATGAAAAATGAATTCCTGTCACTGTCACGTCGAATCGAGGAGGGGTTTCACCGGACGGCCGACCGACAATCCCCCCGCCCCAAAGGATACCACATTTGGAGGTCACTCGCAAACGGTAGTGTCAGAAAAACTAAATTCTCAGAAGAAAAAAAAAGAACTTTTTTTTTTGTCACAAAATAAATTTTCGTATACGAAACAGTGTCGTTGAAAGTGTACCGCTGTTCCACTATCAAATTTCCTGGACTTAGCCTCTTTTGGTTGTAAATATTTTTAGACCAGGAGCTGCTGAAGTCAGTAGTGGGTCTAGGAAGCGTCCCTCTAAACGCCAAGGGAAATAACTCGTTTTTTTAATCTAATTGTGACTCAGTCCCTTTGGCAAGTGGCCTCCTCGTATGCAAGCGCGTGTAAAAGGCGCTTAGAGAATGTCAGATTCTGTGGTATGCATTGAGTACGGTCCGTTATTTCAAAGTGTTCCTGTAGCTGCCCTTAGTCAATCGTAAACATTAATAATTTCGATATATTATATTCCGCAACTTTTTTGTCCCACAACAAAACGACAGGACGGGTATGACCAGGATTCGAACCCACGACCAGCTGGTGGCGTGTCTGGAAGTCTACGGTCTTGAAAATCGACGCAATTGAAACAAAACCCTGCCAGTGAGAAGTGAGCGTTGAGTGGAGCAGTCAAAAACTTGTTTTTTTAATGAGGGAAACTAAGCGCCCAGTGCTAAGTTTTTTTCTTATTCATATTCTTTTTCTCTTTTTCCTTTTGTGTGGTTGTCTTTTGTTGTTATTTTTTATTCTTTGAAAACAGAAATTGTCGACACGTTGATTTGTCCTTGTTTTCTTCAGTGTAGCTCTTTTTTCTTGTGGTCTAAAATGTGTTGGTCTGAGGAAACTGACAACATACACAAGACAATTAGGCCTATTAATTAACCACTTATTCGTGGCTGTATTCATAAAAAATGATGAAAAGAAGAGGGCTTAGAATACAGCCTTGTCTAACCTTCACCGAAGGAAGTAGGAAATGTCAGGACAGGGTGGCCTGGAAAGGGATCATTAAGATAAACCCATACA
>JBDFRD010359236.1:937-20539 GCA_039654405.1 Bullina lineata | reverse complement strand
GGGGTAGGCTGGACTTAGTCTCAGAACGGGCTTGGGGGGGGGGGGGGAGAATGCAGAAAGTGAAACCCAACGATATTAGGCTTTAAAATAAAATAAAATTTAAAATTATTTTGCTTTATTTCACTATTTTAAGTATGCCCATGTCCGAGAACGCATGTCTGTGAACATATCCGTGATTTTTTCAGAATTGTTGGTTTACGTGTTTAAGTGAACCTGAGCGTTAAACGTTGGAAAGTTACTTTTATTATAGTATGATAACTCTTTCTGCTGTTTCATTGAACAGGGCCTATGGTGAGGCTATCGAGAGGCGTGTCAAGGATCAGAGTATTATCACGACTGTTTCCATCATCCCGGAAGGGCGCACTGCTCCACAAATGGTAGAGGAGCTCACAGGTCGCGGCGGACTGTTTGCCGTCTTTGTGAACCCTCAGAATGAGACTCATCGCTCCTTGACACTGAACATTCTGCATGGAACCCCACAAGGTAAGCAGAATGATTTAGTTTAGTTTTTTTATTGTTTTTTTTTTTGCGTAGGGGGAATAAGATGGTAGCTTATGTCTTCTAAATCATCTCTTGTTCCTTTAGTGGAACATGCTTTGCCTTGAATGAAGATTCTGATCATAGACAGTCAACAAAACCCCAGTCTCAAGCATTATAGGGCTTCCGCTGTTTGACTGATGTTCATCGTGAATTGTTTCTGCTTCGTAAGTAAGCCTGTGAAAACATACCGTTCCGAGCCGCAAGTTTCAGTGGGAGAAGAGTGAGTAATATAATACCGTTAAGGCAACACTCAGAGAGTGTGTATGGAGCTGTTTTCGTTTTTGTTCCTTGTCTGGTTTGGTAAAAGACAAGTTTGTTGTATTTCATCCGCCGTTTTTCTTTTCGACACCGATTATTTGGGCCGTCACATAAATCTTACCCTCGACCGGAGAAAAGATGTCTTTAAATATAAGACTGAGTTCATTTGTGTGGTGGCAGTACTGTAAGTGCCATTTGTCTATGAACAATGAATGATGCATTTTATAAGGAAAACAAACATTTATTGGAATCTTTTGCTCCACCTTTGCCAGTTTTCTCCACCTTTCTCCCGTGTTGAAACATTTTGTTTTAAATCGACATGTTCGCAATGAAATGTGTTTTATTTTGTGTCTTTGCGTATTTTGCGTCGCCTGAATTGTCGCTTTATTTTTTTAACGTAAAAGTAGTCGCAGATACATACAAATTTAGCCCGCTTTTTTGAAAGTGACCTGACTTTCTTTTGCGCCGTCGTTTTGTTTAATTCTTTAATTGATGCGAAACACTGACCGTTTTGGAAGCTAATGGTACGTCCGAAGCTACCCATTTTTCGAGGTTTTTAGTATAGTGCTGATTCAAGAGTGCAAAATGGTTTTGAAGAACTTACATTCAAAGAAGCGATTCTTTTTTTTTCAGAAAAGATCTGTTTTATTGTATAAAACGTGCTTATTGCATCACTTTCATTTGCGCTGCCGATTTTGTTGCGGGATTTTGAGCGGAAGAAATGTTTGAACTTGATTCATCAATTTTGGTTTCTTTATATTTATCAGTTGTTTTGACTGGTGAATAAATACTTAGAGGAGTATATCTCTAAAAATAACAATTTTTTTTTTCAGTCATTTTGTAACAAAATATAAACCATTTTTTCATATCACAGCGGTACGTTTTGTATTTCGCCGAAGAGAAAACAACCATCGTGATTTAGTTTCAGTAAAACTGTTGTATTCCGTTTTGCCACGATCTACTGTTTTTACAGTATTTACCGCTTTTAAACTTGTTTTGGAAGTAATTTTACGCTCGAAAACTACGAATTCATTATCGAATCGATAAATTATTTTGTTATCTGAAAGAGGAGCAACTTTTTCAACATTTTGTGAGCAGGGCAACTTTTGAGTGGAGAAAGTCAAGAAAGGAGCAAAGTTCTCAGGAAGCAAGAGGATGCACAGTGTTTGTAGCCGATCCGACCGTTGGAAGCTTAAGCGTGTGCTTCAAATAGTTCCGAAACATCGCCATTTCCTTGTTGCCAGACTTTATGTCGCATTCATTGTGACTCGTGCTTATTTCGTTTTGAGAAATTTGTTGGGGCTGCGTTGTTACCAGTGAGCACATGGCTTTGGTCATTTGCATATTTCATAGCAGTCTAAGTTCATGCACCTTCATGGTGCTTTTTTTTTCTACCTCCGATAAATCACGTGTTCAGAGAAATGTTTAAAACTTGACGTTGAAACAAAACCTAAAATACCAAGGGAAACGAAGAAGAATAGAAAGTCCCTGTTTCTCTCTGTCAAATTGATATCGCTGACATGCAACAAAAAGTATTTAGGTGAAATGTTTTTGAGGAAACCACGACTGCTTTGCTTTTCATGTCATTTGTACAGGTATGAGGGGGAATAAGCTGCTTAGGCTGTTTTTAGTAGGAAAGAAACAGATCAGCTCTTAATTATAATAAACCATTATAATTTGAATTATATTTAATGTTAACTGTAGAAATAAAGTGACAAGAAACTATATCTACGAGGCATTTTGAGTCATGTTTGTGTAATGGGCTAAAGCTTATCATTTACAATGTCTGGACAGAATTCTGAAAAGAATTTGCAGAAATGTTATAGTTCAAGTCTATAATGTTTCTGCAATAAACAACAATCTTTAGCCATACCACTGTCCTTTCTGTAGTCTTTCTTGTGTTTGTGCATGCATCTTTTATGAAGTGAATTACATTTTTAGTGTGTTTCTTGTTTTTATGTGAATGCAAAAAGAAATTTTGTGTTAGTTAAAATGATATGCTGAACTTTACAAAGAATTTGTATTTGCCATTATGGAAGCAAAGTAAGTACATGTAGTACGTCATTGACTACTTCCTTTACTAAAAAAGAGATGAGACAAAAATGCTGTTCAGATTTTTATTGAATGAATTTTTCTTTGTGATTGCTTTTGTGCATTGCTCCTTAGGCATCAATTGAGTCCTTCTTACTATCGATTCTTGTGTATATATAATATAATTGTCCCATTCTAAAAAAAATGCGATATTTTGTAGGATAAAACTATTTTAAATTATTCACATCAGTAATGCACTTTATTGGCAAAAGTAGAGGACGGATTAGGGGATGTTTAGGTTTTGCGAAGACTGATTGCCAGCAAGGATTACAGCCTAGCTCTTAATGGACATGGTTAGTAAATAGTTAGTAGGCCTACTTTGTGGAAAACATTTTTGTGCACCTATCAACCACATTCATTGTCTCTCATAGTTAAATAAAGCTAAGTAACTTGGCAAATTCCAAACAGCTCTTCATTTGAACCATTATTTATCATTCTCATATAATAATAAAAGCTTTTACTTTTGCTTTAAATGTTTCATGGTAAAAGCAAGTTTCCACTGAGCTGCAGTTGAGATACTAACTGTCCATTATGATGTTAGCCAGCTGTTCTTAAAAGCTTGTCCAGCTCTCATTGTTTGTGTGCTGGTGGATGCCAAGTTTTCAATTAAAGTTGTATTATTTCAAGAGGAAAAGCACACATCTTCTGGAGTTCATGAGCAGTGTACTACTACTTCAATGAACATGGGAGATTGGCCTGGCTGATTTAGGATAGTCCTTGATTAGTTTGGGATGAAGTTGCCCTTTTAATGACACGGGGATAGATAGTACAAATTTCCATGTTTCAATTAACTCAAACATTAATTGTCTGATTTCTGTCTGAAAATGTTGTTTATTCTCTTCGCTCATGTGAAAAAGCTGTCTTGTTATAGATGGATGTCAGTTCATATCACATGTTAACTTATTTTCATGTAGTCAGTCTCAGAAATCATGATTGGAATCGGAATTTAAACTCTCTTTGCCCACCTCTTGCTTCCAACAGAACACAGAAACATGCCGTTAGATGATGCCATTGCACTAGTGGGTCGCAGCTTTGAAAAATATGTCCAGGGTCTGAGAGAGAAAGCAGAAGCTGCAGCCACCCCTGCTTCAACGCAGTCATTTTTGGCACCATCATCTGAAGTGAAATACTTGCTGAATCTTTTGGCGGATAATCGAGCCCTCACGGTCTCTGAATTAAATCAAGTCATTTCTTACTTGCAAGAGAGAAGAGAGAAGATTCTGGATACAGAGAGGAGGCCACATGTTGATGGTTTGTATTTTTTTATTTCAATGATACATCAAGCTTTCGTGGAACCAAAACAAGTGATAGCTTATACGAATGATTTGACAAGGTTCCTTTTATGATTACCCACTCCTAAATTGTGATAGCTTGTGTTTGTTTGGTAATTTTTGTGGAACCATCATGATCAAAATTATAGCATGAAATTAACATATAAAACTGTATTATCAAACTTTACCTCATTTTTTATTAAGTTGGGGTTCTAGGTTTTAATTTTGCATGAAGTTCATCGATCTATGTGGTGACTCCCATTTTATCCATTTATGGAACAATAGATAAAAGTAATTGATACTAATTTTTTTGAAATTCAGAGCTCTCTATTTTTACATGTAAATTATAAAGGGATTATCCAGACATATTTTTTAAGCAATCCTAGTTGCTTGCCCTTTTAATCAGCATAGTCCAATGCTATTTTTAGGAATGAGCAACACAGAGTTAGATCCAGCAATATGTGCAAAAATGGCATTTCAGGATATTTCTCTCTCTTTATCAAAAATTGCTTTTTATCTGGAAATGATCACAAGCATTTGACGTTTTGTGTTATCATCTTGTCCAATGCTTTGTATTGAAACAGTTTTCATACAAATCTCATTTCTTATCCTTATTCACAGAAGTAGCACCCCAGAGTAGGGTAACCCAGGAACAACCACCACCTCCTCAAGCACCAGCGCCTGCTCCCGTGTCATCATTATCATCTGTTCAGGAGGAACTCACCAACAAAATCCTCAGTATTTTCAATGGGGCTGGAGGAGCAGCCTCCATACAAGGCGTGCCACCAGCTCAAGTGAGCAAAGCTTCCTCTCCAAAGCCAGCGCCTGCACCACCTTCGGCGCCGTCAGCTTCGTCGGGGACCAATCTCATCAATTTTGATAACCCCAATGTTCAAAAGGCCTTGGATAATCTGATTCAAAGCAGCCCCAACTTGCTGAAGAATATCAACTCTAAGCCATCTAGGTCAGCGTCTTCCTCGGCATCTGCGAGCAGCGCTCATGCAGGCAGAGGGGGTGATGGCTATGTGAACATACCCTCGAGTCAAAGTTCGGCTATGGGACTGGGCTATGGCATGCAGGGCCAGTCTCCACAAGGGGGATACCAGGGCCAAGGCCAGCCACCAATGGGGTATGGGGCACCCCCACCGCCACCACCACCGCAACATCATTACTAAGTAGTCTGTTGGTTGTGTATTTTCTGTTATTGGATATGTATGGAGGGACTGGTCTAGCCTCAGCTTTATGTGCTGCATTCTTTTATGGAAGGATTCAAGCTACACAAAAAATTTGCATTCAGTTTTTAATGAAAATAAAGAATGATTTTAAATTATAACTTGAATGTGTGATTTCTCCCTTTGCAAATAAAGGCCAACTTTATGCTTGTTTCAAATCGTTTGCCAATAGATGTTTTCTTTTATGACAATTTCTTACTTGTTGAGTTTGCTTTGCTCTTGTTTTTATACTATGAAGATGATGACCTGAACATACACTTCACTGCCATTGTGTTATTATTCATATTCATTTTGAAAAAGTGGTGAACTTTTCATCTTACAAGCATAGAAAATGAGTATCATACAAAGGTTAGAATCTCTATTGTTAGAAGGCTCTGAAATCATTAACATTTATAGTGGAGCCTGAAAATGCAACTTGAATCCTCATTGTTGAGTCATTCATAAACATACACATTGAAAAAACAACCTAATTGTTGATAATTTTCTGCACAAAAACACTTCACAAAACTGGTTACTTTTTTCATATTTTCATTGATATTTTGTATGCTATTGTTGTTGAATAAAGATTTTGCATTCTCTGATGTCTCTGTCTACGCTTATGTTGCTGTATGATATTCATGCTTTCAACTTGACCCTGGGAAAACTGATGTAACGATCATTTGTATTATTTTCCTTCAAATATTTCATTAGTGTAAAAAAATGCTGCATGACATAGATGGATATTTGCATGAATGGTCCATTTTGAACCTACTTAATAATAGGTTTCTTTTTAGTAAAGCTTTATGTTTCTTTGATTGTTATGGTAAATCACTGAAGTTGACTCAATGTTATTAGTGTTAGTAGAATAAATGAAAGAAACATTTATTTGAGCAAAGAGTCAAACAAAATATGTTAGCTAGATTCAATTTATACAGGTCTGTTTGTGGAGAAGATATGCTGTAAAAACAGGCTGGACTTAGTGTGTGCTCATTTTTTTTTTTTTTCAAAGAATCCTTAGAATTCATTGATGATTCAGTATTGAACAAGTGTTGGTGTATCCACTGCACTTTGGACATTCTTACATTGAAAGGTTGTTTTTTTTTTTGGTCTTGTTTCAACACCTTGTTATGTATACCAGAGAATTTGTTTTCCTCTATCTTGGTTAAGCCAGTCTTTGTTTCATAAGAATGTTGTTTATTGTATGGTAAAGACCCTCTTGAGCAAAGAGTATATCCCAACTGGTGCTTTCCAATTGCTAGTACTAATACTAATGTTAATGAATTCATTATCACTGACTGACAAAATGCACTTTCTTTCTCTATCTGTGGCTTGTACTGAAAGTGCATGAAATCATTATTGTAATATATTTCTCCAAGGCAAAAATATTGTACAAATGGGGCCATTGTTATAAAATCATCAGGAAGCTATGTGTGACCAATTAATTATGAATACTCCTCACCTGGTTTGTCTCGGAAATTTATCATACATCATGTACAGTATATTTGACTGTCATTGGAAGACGCTTGGTTTGGTTAACTTTGGGGTCAGTAAAAGAATGAATAGGTGATTCTGTATCAAGTAGCCTTATAAATTGCTTAAAATTAAACACAATGAGAGAAAATGTGTTGGCAGCTGCTCTTGTTTCGTGTCAAGCCAGTTTGAGAAATGGAGCTATCCAGCAAATGAAAATGGAAACTTTTCAGAAATAGCAATCATGCAAAGATTCTCCATCATTTTACCAACCATGAAGAAAAAAGTTCTGTGGATCTCTCCAACTGGGTAGTGCATACTGAAATAAAAAAGTTACACAATGATTTTATTCTGAGAAATTTGATACTGGTACCGTACTTCATTAATTAAAATATGTTTAAAAATTAAAACAAGATATACATGTTTAAATTTGTGGAAAACTTACCACAATCCACAATTTTTCCTTGTTGTGAAAAACTTTCGAGTTTGGGGATCCACATCTTCATGGATAATTCAGTGAGAAACTGGTGGTCAGAAGCAGGGAACTCCTGATGATTCCTGGTTGTCAGCAGCAGTGTGGACTACCTACCTACTGTAAGTACACCATATGATATGAAGAATAAATTTATATGAAATGCATCAGTTTTGTTTTCTCAAAGTTTTACTACCTGCCATACTTTATTCTTTTTCCATTCATGGGCCATGGCATCATAAGTGAGTGATGCAGACAAGTAATAAAATGTGTGTCGATGCCTTATTGTCATGCTTGTTGGCCTGATGATATATATTGCATTGATATCATCACGTTTATCATAACATTGATAATTAAAGGACTGTTTTAATCCTTAAAATCAGGAACAATGCATACTATATTAGATAAGGACTCTTGAAAGGTAGATGATGCAACATTAATGGATAATGTTTAATTTTTTAAGGGCTATATTTTGCTGATATTGGCCAAGAAATTTCATAAAATTTTTATTGACTATTCTATTGTGCAAGTGTAAGCCTATAATTAGAAGACGTGCTTGTTTTTACTGAAGCAAACTTCATAAAAGAATAAAAGAGACCATCGTTTATTCATGTCTTGCTTTCATGTTTGTTGCTATAATTCGTTTGTGAAGCATGAAATTCCGTTGCAGCTGTTCAATTATGATTGCACAACAATAAAAAAAATCCTTAAAAAAAGCGTTTTTCATGTCTTTTGCTTCCAAATTGCAATTTTTTCTCCATTGCTTGGCTATCAACATTGTTTTTTTTTCTATTTCAATTTCTTGTGAGTAAAACCAAGGTAAAAGGTATTTAAGTGTTAGCCCAATGTTTTATTGATCAATAAAGTACATGGATGCGCCTTCTTTTTTAATGTTTTTGTTTTTTTATGTTGATGATAATAAGCTTTCTTCGTTCATTAATTTCTTAAAGGAGGAAACATTCAGAATGTATCATAATCATTGTTCAAGATTCATCTCAACCCATTGGAAACGTTATTTCATGATTAGGTGTTCCACTTTGCAAAATTAAAAGAAAGTGAAGAATACTTGTGTGGGTCTTTACTCTTTGACTTACTGTGTGTCTGCAATTATTCTCGATAAACGCCATGGTGATAAAATAGATATTTACCACAGCAGTCATTTACATGTATTTATTTATGAGTTATGTAGGTTCCCTAAAGATTCTTTTTTTAATCATTCAGCATACGACATGATACGATTATTCGGATTATGATACAGATGCTAGACTTTGCCACACAGGTTTAAAAATGTTATTTATTTATAGTCAGTACATTGTACAACCTACATATTCCTGACACTGACATCGTTCTTCGTAAGTGTCAAACATTTTGACGTTTTCAGTGCAGTTAAATGGAAGTCTTAACTTTTAAAGCTATCACTTCAAAAATAAGTCATTATAATGGATTTCAAATTCGTGCACGTTGCTCTTTTGTTGTTTTTTTGTTGTTGTTCTATTTACAGGTGTGGATTGTTATTAATCCCCGAGTACGGAAGATCAATGGCATACTATTTGTCTAGTCTCTACCCTTCAGCCTGTCTAGCTTGAGTGGTTTTGCCTGAAAAAAGGTCTTTCTCTGGTTTTTAGATTTATTGAAACGTGCATCTCCAAAAATAGGTTGTGCTCCCACGGGAAGGTGCAAATGACACAAATCTTCAAGCTCATTAACCGATGCCTTCATGGCACAAACAGTACACAGGTGCAGCCTTTTTCTTTTCTTTTTTTTTTGCTGCCTTTGTTGATCGTTCTTCATTCTACCATCTACCCCTTTGCAGCGATGACATTAATTAGACAAGCAGTCATTTTGCTTGTGCAATTCTTTTTTGCTCTAAGAAAAAGAAATAGAGAGAGATTGTTTTACTTCTTACCATTCAATTATCACATATTCATATTCTATCCTGCTGTCAAGCTGACATTCTAGATTTATTGAAAAATATAAAAGCTAATAATTGTAATAGCAAGTACGGACATTATATGCATAAGTTAAATGTATAATAAAGCTTGCTCATATGAATGTATGCGAGAGGGAATTTGTTTTAGAAACAAGTTTGAACAATCTTACTGTACAGCGAGTGCAGTGCATCTTTCCCCAAGATAAGAAAAACATTGCTGGAATTGAACTGCAACCCAGAAAACAGAAAACTCATAAATTGTGTGTAGATGATCGAAGCTGGAATATTTTTTAATCAGACATTTTTTTAAGTAATGCATGTGAATGACAATAAATCTTCTGACTGCAGAATTTTTGAGATAGCGAAAACAATTTCCAGAATTATTCTCCGAGTATCACATTTACATGTTGGCAAATACGTGTATTATTTGAATCAAGGAGTCAAAAGTTCAGCAATTTCTATAGTCAAGGCAGTCAAGTAAGGAAGCAAAAGAACAAATGTAATAGGAACGGACATAAAAATTCAACCACTCAATTGTGAATACATGTACATTGTATTTCATGGTAACGGCAATGACATGGGTTTCAGCTTGTGATCAGAGCTAATGACTAAATGAGTTAAACAGATTCAGTTAGGTGATCTTTTTATTAGAAGATCTCAGCTTATGATTTCCTGCCGTTTGGCCAGCTGTGAAAAGTTCCAAGTTCAATAGGCTCTTGGATGTTAATTAGTTAAATTAGGTGTGGTCCAAGCACCTCAAGATGAAAATATGTCTTACTTGTTGTAAACGTTTTGAAAGATTCATCTAAAAAAGAAAAACGGAAAATTGGCCTGTTACTCAAACTAGTTCAAAAATCTGTTTTGAGTAATATTGAGCTAATGGTCTCTCATAGCACATGTACATTGTATGTATTTGTACAAAGTTAGTAACGTGGTCCGTGGATGACTGTACGTCAATTCATGAAAAGTGGAAAATGTTACATGTATTCTTATTGAGGCTTACTCTACAACTGCAGCAACATGCACACGTGTAGCCTACAACATATACAAAGGCAGAAAATCTGTGCTCTCCTTTTCTGTGTCTTGCCTTGCCCTCCATAATGATAAACCATCTTGCCTCCCTCTCCATTCATTTGCCATTTTCCTTTCTCTCGTTATTTTTTCTTTTCTTCATCTCCTTTTCCCTTTTCTTTTCTGTCTTTTCCTTCTCTTTCTGAGCTATTGAATGACAGCCAATCAGAAGGCTACCAGTATCTCAATACTTTACTAATTCATGTAGACCTATTTTCTTTTTTCTTTCTTTTTTTTTTCCTCATTTCTGCCAATACGAAGTAGAAAGACTGTGAAAGAGCTAAACTAAAAATAAGTTACATTTCATGGCATCATTGGCAAGGTGAAAATATACTTTTTTCCTCCACCCTCACCCCACCCTTTTCACGCTTCTTCACAGAAAGTCTAAGGTTATACGCAACCTAAAGCAAACAATGGCATATATGCGTAGAACTCTGGTGAAGCCCACGTGTGCCCTTATTGCATGCACTAAAGCTGCTCATGGATTTGAAGGCATGCAATAACAAGACGACCTTCATATGGATGCAGTCATTCCACTATTGTCCTGCCATGGCAGGAAATGTCTGCAAGATTGTCTCCGTTGATCGCTGGACTCAGTCGATTCACTGTCATTACCTTTGGGATGTGTAGTGTAACAGGAGGGGAAGCAAGGTACGTGTACCGGTACAATGAAAGAGAGTAAGTACGTTGTACATGTAGTAAGGTCAAGTCTCTACTTTGTGATTTGAAACAGTAGGCATGCCCCGCTCTTCGGGCAAAATGTCTACATTCAAAAACTATCCTAATCCTAAATGTAACCGCTTCACTCTGACAATTCAATACCAGATTACCCACAAAAACGGAAGATAACCGCCTCAAAGTTGGGAACACCAAGAAAATGTACAAACTGTTGCAACGAAACAATGTCTCTAGAAAATCAGCACTCCCTCTGAGTTGGTAGCAAAGGAAAGAAGAAGGGGAAGTATTTTGATTTGAGAGCGGTATGAGTAGGGATATTTTTTTAAGTGAAAAGAATTGAATGTGCATGGATCGTGTTACCTGGCGTGATGATAGAATTGGGGTTTTAGTTTTAATTGCTGATAATTGATAGTCATGGAATACTTGGAACGTACTAAAGTTGATCTCTTTTCTACTAACTCTAGCTGCTTTCTGTCTGTATTCTTCTGGAGACTGACTTAAAGCTTTTATACTTGTTCAATTTCTTTTATTGCCATTTCAATTTTTTTTCAGTTTCAGTTTCGGCCACTGTTTTGAGAATCAGATCCTTCTGTCTATTCTAAGCCTACGATTTAACATGGAAATTAACGCATGATGTGCATATAATATAAGCCCTTTGGACCTTGTGTTCTGCAGTGGACGAATAGTGAGAGTTTTGAACTTGGATTCTTAACCCCAGGGACCTGGGCTCGAATCCTGATGGCTATCGTATTTTACACCATTTTTTCCTCTCCCCACTTATGAATTGGGTCCAATGTTTAATTTTGTAGGGGAAGTGAACCCACGACAAACCATATCGTAATACAATATGTACACAATGTATCCTGATAACATGTGCCATCTGTTCCGCTTCATGCCCCTGAAACTGAAACCGTTATTTACCTCTCCTTTACTTTAATGTGGTACCGGTATCGGCGAAGGCCTTGACAAAGTTTTTAAGATGTGAGATATCAATTGTAAACAAAATATTTCTTCTTTGTTGGCGTCTCACGCATATATATACATATAAGCTAAAAGAAGTACAACCCCCTCCCCACCCACCCACCCCATTTTTTTTATAAAAAAAAGAGTCTTTTATAAAGAAATAATAATAATAATAATAATAATAGTGCTTCTTTTTCATTGCAGAAACTGGATTTTGCTTCCACATGGTGCAACATCACAAGAACTCTGCTCAAAGGATTACTGACAGGAATACACCACTGGGGAACAAGGAACTGATTCACTTCAGCCCACATGAAATTAATATTATGAAGCTAGTGTTTTAGGTTATAAGTTAGTATAGTTGTATTTAAGTGTTTATTTAGCAATGCACTCGTATGTATGTGTACAATGTATGGCTATTTTCGTCTTTCACAGACGATTGAAGCAGTCATAGCGCCGCTTTGCCTGGGCAGCCTCTCAGAAACAGCACTTTGTCCAGAGGCGCTGTTCCTCTCTCGGTCATACTAGTTTTATTCCAAAGAAAGATATGGTCAATATATTGGAACTGAAGTAGTCTGACCTGCAGTCCGATAGAGAGTGAGAGTTCACGGGTAGAAATTTTTTGAAATTTAGAAATATATATAGCGGCCTATACATGTATATTGAAACCTCATAGGGTTTACAGTACGCAGGCCGCCGACGGCCTTATAGTGCTGGCCAGCAGTGACTAGCTAATGGAATGACACTAACCCACGGCCCAACTTTGTTTGTGGCACAATTCAAACTCGAGATTACGTTATTGTTTACCTGCATGCGAGCGAGACATCACGTGGCCTAACCCCTCCTCCCCCCCCCAACCCCCACCCACACACAGCCTTTTCTTTCCTTCCCGAGACCCTTTAGACAAAGGCTAAGGTTAGTACCGTACCTAGACAAAACTGTCTTAAGTCAGACTTAAGTCTGCTGTACAGGAGGTTGTGGACAATGGAGTTAAATGGATACAACCAAAACACAATAATTTTGTCGTGAAAAGTTGTGCCCGGTGACAAACCGAGCCCGACACGACTGTCTAAAGTAAAGGCTGATTGGAGCCAGTAAGGGAATAGAGTAACCTCCCGCACCAAGACAAAACTGTCGTGTTGACCTCAATTTGGCCGACCCCACATATACATGTACATGTCCTGCCGTTATCACCCAACGTCTACACACCTTACATCTACCAGCGACCAGCAGGAAACAGAATTTGATTAAAGTGTCTGCAAAAGGTGGACTTTGATGTAAATTGGACAGAGATGCGGTTGAAAGCAAGCCTTTGCTTTACAATAAAGTAAAGCTCTGAAAAAGTACATGTACATGTATTCTAACAAAGATTTAAAAGCATGGACTGAAGCGAGCGTTACAGACAGTCGTTCCTCTGGAGGTAACCCCTTTCAGAATTTTGTATCCTGGAAATTATCGAAGGCCCGACAAGCCTTAGTAGAGAATCAAAGCTCCCTACGCTCATCCTATAATACATGTAACTGAAAAATGTACAAATTTTAATGTATGTGTGGATAACATCTCAGATCGTCGTACAGACTATAAAATTGCCCTTTTTTAGCAATCGATTACATGTACTCATAATTGGATGAGTCCAAATTCTTTTTTCTGATGGAAAACGGAGCACAAACACAAGCAACTTCTGTCACATCCATGTTTGAAATAAATCTAGAGAAAACGTGCGAAATCGAAGTCTTAAGACAGTTGTCTTAGTGCAGTAGGGCTCTAATGTAAGTTCAAGTTTGCGATAAAACGGACTTTGTCTAGGTGCGGTACTAGCCTTAGGCTAAAGCCGGCCACAGACCGGCAAGCCGATTTGATCAAGTGTATCAAATCAAGTTCACCTTGCTTCGAGTCCGATTCATGCTTCATTCACACACTGCTCAGGTTCTATAGTCTTACTTGTACAAATGTACAAGTCGCTTCAAAAATGGTTTCCAGGAAAGACGAGCTGCTCCCTTTATGTGCCCTTTCTGTTCATTGTGTGTTGAAAAGACGAGAAGAGATCTTTGTGGGCCAGAAAGTTGGTTACTGAAAAGATGCATTCTCTACTTGCCGTTTCATAAAACTGTCTTAATTGATTGTATGCTTTGTCTTTTAAAATTCCGTTGCTGTAGTCATTCGATTTAATCTTCCACAAGCATTCAAATTGTTTGTATAATTGTAATTCAATAAAAGACAAAACCAAATCTCTAGACTAGGTAGCCATATACATGTACACACAGGCCCTATATTATGACACCGATTTTTGCAAATTGAACGAAATGTTTATTTTTTTCCTCATTTGAAGTAGATGAAAGTAGAGAACTATTACTAATGATTATTATGCTCTACTGTAACTTACTACTGAAAGTGTTTGCGTAAAACGCGGCAGGCTTTGCTACTCTCAGTGTTCATCCCTAATGAAAAAAAAACTGTAGTGTAAACAAACAAGTGTAAGTAAGCGCCTCCTTGATTCAAATAGAAGTAGGATCTATGCGCTTGCGTAGTGATGGGCGGCGTACGCACTGTAGATCTATTAAAACCCTAGGCTAGCTTATGACTTTTGAAAGGGGAGATGGATCTGTGTTCTTGCAAGCGTAAGTACTTCCTTTAGAAATTTGCCCGGACAGTGGCACACGCATTCTATTGTACGTTTTTTTTTAGATTGTGCGTGACGTACACACGGGATCTCAGATTTTAAATATTTTTAATAGCTCATCTCCAATAGAGCTCGGTATTCAGACTTCGCACTGCCCAGTTGGAGTTGGAGCATGTTATTCAGGTTAGCTCTTTATCATTGTGTCTATTTAATTACAATGTACATGGCTGGAAGTGGACGTGGCTTTTTGTGAGTGTAGGCTTACTGGCTCATCAAGTGAGGAAACTGAAATAAAATATATAAAGGCTAATAGCAAATTTTATGGTGGTAGTGCTGTAGAAATTACTGGGCAACCGCATACACACAACAACAACTTTTTCTGCGAGCTGCGTTTGCCGCTGAAATACTTCCGATACCGCTAGAGATATAATCTAACATTAATTTATCATGACTCTTGTCTCCAACAGTTTTATGGTAAAGGTCAAGAGAACACGAAAATATGACGAGGATTGCATATATTGTGGCATGGTGGGTGAATGGTTACAGCGTTGGTTCGACTCCAAGGGACCATGTTGTGCCCTTTGGGAAGACACTTAACAAAATTGTTCTTCTCCCCACTCAAGTGCGAAATGGGCACCGGTATATTGTGCCCGGGAAGTGAATCTACGACAGACTAGCATCCTGTCTAGGAGATGAGGTAAAAAAAAATCCTCTGTTCGGCTTAACACAAGTGAAACTAGGATAAACTTCGGCTCTATGGGCTTCATTAGCCTTAAAGAAACTTACGTTGCATTGCATATCATGCAAGCCCAAATAACTGTTACATTGTGTACCAACATCCTCTTATCTGCACGTCTTTTTGGTAGTCAATGCAGGCTAATCATCTTACGCTTAGACAATATCATGCTTTCGGTTTGTGCTTGATGATTTTACCTGGTGAGTAATCGAGCCCTTGACCCTTTCACTGCCAAATTCCCCGATCAACGAAAAGCATTAAATAAAATATTTTCTCGCGGGATCCTGGTACTAATGAACACAACACCTATTTCTTTTCCACAATAAAATCAGCAAGAAGAGCTCTGATTTTTTTTTAAAATCATGTTCTTCCCACGAACTCATCAAAAAACTATTTTGTTGTTGCTGGGATTCAGCGACAGCTAGCTGGCAGTGAAAGGGTTAGATTAGAACAAGAGTTGTTACTCAGGGCTGCGCAATAGAGAGGACTCCATTGGTTCCATTGCTCCCGTCAAAATGCAAGACTCGTAAGCTCATGATGAATAAAGACGTGCGATTCTTGCAATCCACCATGTGTGGAGGGGTGTCGCAAAGAATTGCTCCCACCGTATGTCTGCGTGATCGTATGAGGCGACTAAAATACTAAACAGGTCGTGGCTCCCGATACTGACATACCAACTAGAGTGGAGATACTGCATAGCTTGTTTGACAAGATCTGGAAAGAGGACAAGGTTCCAAATAAATGGAAAGAAGGACACATCATAAAACTCCCAAAGAAAGGCGATCTGAGATAACTACCGAGGAATCAGCCTCCTTCCATACCAGGGAAAGTCTAACAGAATCATCCTCAATAAAATAAAAGATGTAACAGATAGGAAGCTGAGAGACCAACAAGTTGGATTCAGGAAGAATAGATCCCGTGCAGACCAGATAGCCACTCTGAGGATTATTGTGGAACAATAAAGGAATGTAACTCGTCATTAATCATCAACTTCATCGACTTTGAAAAGCATTTGACAGTGTGGATCGAAGTGTACTGTGGAAAGTGATGCGCCATTACGGAAACCCAGAGAAAATAGTCCACTTAGTGAAATTCTCATACGAAGGAACAAACTGCAGAGTCTTTCACGACTTAGACAATACACCAGTGGAGGAGGTTGAGGAATTCACATACCGGTACCTGGGAAGTATCTTAGACAGAAAAAGGAGGAACTGAGGCGATAATTGGAAAAGCAAGAACGAAATTTCTGTGGAGACAAAAATAAGACTCTTCAAGTCTAATATGAAATCGGTCCTGATGTATGGATGCGAAACATGGACAACCACAAAAAGCATCCTTAAGAAAATCCAGACATCTGTGAACAGTTGCTTAAGAAAGATTTTCAAGATCAAGTGGGAAGATAAGATCAGGAATAAGAAAATATGGAAAAGAGCAGAACAGGCGCCCATAGAGGAAGAGCTAGGAAAAAGTAGATGGAGATGGCTTTGGCATACTTTACGGAAATCAGGTAGCATCACCAGACAGGCACTGCAATGGAACCCCCAAGGAACCCGAAAACGAGGAAGGCCAAGGGAAACAGAGAAGATGTGTGGAGAGAGACGAGGAAGGAACAGGACAAACATGGTCAGAACTAGCAACTTTATCCCGGGACAGAAGGAAGTGGAAATCTCTTGTGTGTGGCCTATACCCTGATAAGGGTGAAGGGCAATGATGATGAAGTGGAAATCTCTTGTGTGTGGTCTATACCCTGATAAGGGTGAAGGGCAATGATGATGAAGTGGAAATCCCTTGTGTGTGGCCTATACCCTGATAAGGGTGAAGGGCAATGATGATGAAGTGGAAATCCCTTGTGTGTGGGCTATACCCTGATAAGGGTGAAGGGCAATGATGATGAAGTGGAAATCCCTTGTGTGTGGCCTATACCCTCATAAGGGTGAAAGGCAATGATGATGAGGAGGAGAAGACTTAAACTATACACGCCGGCGACCGAAACGCGTCTTCCAAACAGTGAAGGCTACTGCTTTACATTTTAAGAGTCATATTGGTCATGAGCTCAGTCAGCAGAACGTTTGGCATGCGATCGACGGTTCGAGTCCTGGACTGACTGAGCGAGCTCCTGCCTGTTGTGAGCCCTACCTCAGTTACCCACCTACCCCTTTTATAAAATGGCTGTTGCCTCTCTGCTGGTGATTGGACAAAAAGTCATACCGCCCTTCGTATGCAGCAATATGCAACTGGAAGTGAAGAAATTCAATGAGGCGCGAGATCGGGAAAAAACTGTTTAATTTGAGAGACGCCAGGTAATGACATCACTAGACGGACACAGTGGCCTTGAAACATGCAGTAATGTCAGTGCTGATGTCCGACGTTTCATTCTTTATCTCAAAATCACCGCAAAATGGTATGTCCTGTAGGTGACGTCACCAAACTGATAATTACGAGGACTGGGACATGAACGCAAAATAACATCAATACACGCACACACCGTCTTTAAACTGTACACGTCAGTAGGCTACACCGCTTCACAAAGTCCTTGCGGTATGATTGATCCGAAAGTCATCAGAGGATCAGTCAATGAATGATCGAAAGGTCACTTCTGTTTGGATCCATATTGGGGTGTAATGCGTCTCACAAATATGCATAAGATTAATATGCGAGTAGCAACAGAAATGAGAAGGCTGTTCCTCCTCAAACTCAACATATATCTTCCTGCCAACTAGCTCATGACAGTCGAAAGTTTGGATTGGAAATTTCTATACGAGGTTTGTCTCAGTCACGCAAATGCGACAAATATTGCTAAGCAGACCGCATTGTCCTAATCTGACAAGTAAAGAAAACAGATAACAGTTATGACTCGGTGTGGTACCAGCCAAAGGCAGAAGCTGGATCAAAGGCCAGGGCTAGGCGCTTTGTATTGACTACACAGATGCTAATTTGGGTATTCCCCGGTGGGTTGGGTGACATAATCAACTGATTAATTTATATAATGAAGCGCTTCAAACGAAAAAGGCTACCCCTAAAATAGAGCGATATGAAGGAAATAAATAGTCATGGAACATTTCCTTGTTTACAAACTAGAGTTGAAGGTCGTAAACCGACTGACCTGATTATTTTACAGTACATTGTATTTAACTTTAAGGTCTGCCGCTGTCCCCGGCGATCAAAAGGTCAAAAGGGCGAGTCAGGTTATTCCAGGCTTGCGACTGTGCCCGTCAAATTATTTTATTCTCGCTACTGCCCCCGGTATTAACAAAATTTAATGAAAATACCAAAGACAAAGTATTTCGCACTACCCATACTGCCCTGCAATTACCTCTATTACAACAGGACGTAGATAAATGAGGAAAAAAACAATGTACAGATAATAGAAATTCAATAGCTACCGGTATGCCACGCACTTGCCATGTTCAATACATTATTGCTACACTTGTGAAAGGGAACATGATATTTGAAATCTCATAATATAGATCTAGAGAAACCGGCGTTTTATGCTTCTTTGGCTAAAAAGAAACAATTTGTTTTAAATTGAACCAAACCTGTGGCCCTGCACACTTCGTTTAAATCGTTGTCTACTGAAAGGAATTAGATCTAATAATATAAGCATTTATTGGACAGACAGAAGGATACCAAAAGTGATGCCATTGCCATCACTTAAGTGTACGATGATATTGAATAATTGTCAGTGTGATGACAATACCATGTCATCGCAGTTTCTTCTTCTTCTGTTTATTATTATTGTTATTACATGTATTATTATTTCATTATTCATTCTTTTATATTTTTTTCCTTTCATGAATTGATAACCAGGTTTTAACTAAAGTTTCAGCTCTAATGAAGACGATTATATAATATATTTTTTTACAGAGCCCGTTCTTCAACCTCCATTCAACTTTATTGTCGGAATTGTCCATTAGAGTTATCTAGCTGTCGAACGATCAATTTATTTCTTTATCAAGAACTTAATGTACATGTACAGCTTGAAACAAAAAGTTTAAACTTGCGTTCAACAAAGATTATTTACGAATGGAATTAAAATAAAGGTTAGGGTTAGGGAGAAAAACAGAAAATAAAATTCTACCTTTTGATAGTAGAATTGTTTGTTTTAAGTAATCTCGTGTACACGTAGTTTTAGTTGTAGTCACCATTTCTGTTTTCCTTTATTAAAGTTCATGTACAATAAAGATATTTCGAATTTATCTCAAACTGTTATAATTCAAAACAAAATAAAGGGGGGGGGGGGGGGTGCCAAAAAAAACCCCCACAACCATTTCCTTCTTCCAAACAACCGGGG
>JBDFRD010359126.1:0-10017 GCA_039654405.1 Bullina lineata | reverse complement strand
GGGTCCTGGGAAGGCATCCAGCCCAAGTTCACCTGGCCCATACTGGCAGCGTAAGGCACGGCCACCACCGGCATCCAGTACGTGGGGTTCTGGGAAGGGTTGGTCATCATGCACACAGGCTGCTGGGTGTCCAGGGAGGGGAGGACTGGCTCCAGGACCTGGAGGGGGAACCTCGTGTCCGCTCCGTAAGGTGACACGTGACTAGGGCCTGGGTAGTAGCTGCAGAGAAGCAAGCAGGATACGTTTGGTCAGTGAGGCTGTGGGGTCAACTGGAACAGCAGTCAGGTACGGACCAAAGTCAGAAAGACAGACATAAACTCGCACAAAGACACAGAAAGACAGGCTATGACTGAGACATAAACTCGCACAAAGATACTGAAAGACAGGCTATGACTGAGACAGAAACTCGCACAAAGATACAGAAAGACAGACTATGACTGAGACATAAACTCGCACAAAGATACAGAAAGACAGGCTATGACTGAGACATAAACTCGTACAAAGATACAGAAAGACAGGCTATGACTGAGAAATAAACTCGTACAAAGATACAGAAAGACAGGCTATGACTGAGACATAAACTCGCACAAAGATACAGAAAGGCAGGCTATGACTGAGACATAATATAGTCGTACAAAGACACAGAAAGTCAGGCTATGACTGAGACATAATATAGTCGTACAAAGACACAGAAAGGCAGGCTATGACTGAGACATAAACTCGCACAAAGACACAGACAGACAGGCTATGACTGAGACATAATATAGTCGTACAAAGACACAGAAAGATAGGCTAAGACTGAGACAAAATATAGTTGCAAAAAGACACAGAAAGATAGGCTAAGACTGAGACACATAGTAACACAGACACAGTCGCACAAAGACACAGACACAGTCGCACAAAGACACAGACACAGTCGCACAAAGACAGAGAAAGACAGACTGAGACTGAGACATATAGTAATACAAAGACACAGACACAGTCGCACAAAGACACAGAAAGACAGACTGAGACTGAGACATATAGTAATACAAAGACACAGTCGAACAAAGACGCAAAATGAAATACTAAGAAATATAAGGAGGCTGTAACAAACTCTGTGATTAATCATGTAACCATAGATTTCCTGACAAAACACATCAATTGTAATATAAGTATCCAGTTTTAATGGAAACCTTGAGCACAGGCCACAACACTTAAAGGATTCCATTTTCGACTCCTAAGAACGGTCGGTTTTTGTGTAACCACAGACATGTCAACCCCATTTGAGGCTTGGAGTAATCACGAACTGAACTCGCAGTAAAATGAGGACCCAAAAGAGTAATTTTACCGCAAACAAGGATGATGCCAGAGAACGAAGAATGCAACGGCAATGAGATTTAAAGGCATATTTATATCTAGCGTCCTCGCCGTAATTTGGCAGAAATTGCCGTAAACCGTAATTTTTGACGGCTCCCCGTAAAGTTGGCATGTCTGTAACGAGCGACCTAAGTTGGAGACACCAACAGCTGCACCAGTGAACTGTCACAGGAAACATACCTTTGAAGAGGAAATCCGTTGGCACTTTGAAGTGGAGGAGGAGGAAAAAGAGGAACACTGGGGCTGAAGCTGTTTCCGCTGATGGAGCTGAAGCCGAGGCTGCTGCTGTTGCTGCTCCCTGAACGTTGTGGGGAGGCCTTGGGTGTCGGTGGGCTGGCGATGTTGGAGGCTACAGGCAGTGGCTGTACCTGAGGACACGGTATGGACCTTTATAGATGGCTACAGCTCCATAACAAGTCTGGCTGTATGTTGAGTTGTTATTTATCTCCTTGATGGAATATTGGTGGTGGTGTTTCTGTTGATGCTGTAAGATTGTGCTGGTGGTTTATGTTGATGCTGTATGATTGTTTGGTGGTTTACGTTGATGCTGCATAGTAAGATTGTTTGGCGGTTTGCGTTGATTCTGTAAGATTGTGTTGGTAGTTTCTGTTGATGCTATACAATGGATGATGGTGTTTTGCCTTGATGTTTAGACGTTACCTTCGTGTGAACGAACATAGGGGATATTTGGTTTTAACGAAAACCGGCGTGTACCCTAATCCTGACCTGACTCACCTTCTTCTTCCTACCTTTTCTCCAGAGAGGGTCGAAATCTGTGAAGGAGAAAATGGAAACGTCAGGTAGGGTACATCCGGTGGTCAGAGAATGAGGAATTACACAGGGTTTAATACCTTAATGTGTTCCCCTGGTGGGACTATTCAATGATAAAGAAAAGATGGCAGGAGAAAAAGGTGAAGAGTGCGTAAAAACGAACAAGTGCCTGGTGATCCACACCTGTACAGATCAGGGTCACGTGATGAACAACAAACTGTCCAGTGATGAGCCCAGTGGTGACAGCTAGTGAAGTCAATGGTGACCGTTCAATTTCAGCTCACTCGAAGAAAGGTCACAGGTAGATTATCCTCCCCAGTAGTTCGTAAGTTGGTCTCTCTCCAGCGTTCATAACCTTTCCCTTCTCCACTCTGTATCTTCGATTGCGACATAAAAGATGATTTATGAGCTCGTCGATACTTGCCAATCGATGCCTACTTTCTCTCCATGGCTTCGACAACCTTAAAGTACGCTTGGCCCGGACATTAACGTCCAGAAATAAAACTCCTCCACACTTTAACTGCGCTCTTCACTTCATCGTTCGAACCTGCCAACTAGCGTGCTCACCTTTGTCGCCTCTGTCTTCACAAGCATGTCTCCTTCTTCACTCACGGCTTGCCTCCTGTACTGACTAGATCTATATTCACCAACTTGTTCCCCGTATTCACCAAGTTGTTCCTTATATTCACCAAGTTGTTCCTTATATTCACCAAGTTGTTCCTTATATTCACCAAGTTGTTCCCTATATTCACCAAGTTGTTCCCTGTATTCACCAAGTTGTTCCCTGTATTCACCAAGTTGTTCCCTCCTATATTCATCAAGTTGTTCCCTATATTCACCAAGTTGTTCCTTATATTCACCAAGTGTTCCCTATATTCACCAAGTTGTTCCTTATATTCACCAACTTGTTCCTTATATTCACCAAGTTGTTCCCTATATTCACCAAATTGTTCCTTATATTTACCAACTTGTTCCTTATATTCACCAAGTTGTTCCCTATATTCACCAAGTTGTTCCTTATATTCACCAAGTTGTTCCCTGTATTCACCAAGTTGTTCCTTATATTCACCAAGTTGTTCCCCGTATTCACCAAGTTGTTCCCTATATTCACCAAATTGTTCCCCGTATTCACCAAGTTGTTCCCTATATTCACCAAATTGTTCCCTATATTCACCAAGTTGTTCCATGTATTTATTAAGTTGTTCCCCGTATTCACCAAGTTGTTCTCTATATTCACCAAGTTGTTCCCTATATTCATCAAGTTGTTCCCTATATTCACCAAGTTGTTCCCTATATTCACCAAGTTGTTCCTTATATTCACCAAGTTGTTCCCTATATTCACCAAGTTCTTCCCTTGGGGAGGCATATTATATAAGAGTGAGCGAAAGAAGGAGAGAAGTTGATGAGAGATTCATTGTCTAGATTGCATTTTACATCCCCATCGAGTCGATGGCTTGAGGAAAATTGAGGATTGTGGCGAGGGGGTGGGGGAGGGGCGGGGGAGGGGGGAAGACACTTAGACAAAGGAAAAGGGACAAGACAGGAGGCGAATGAGACAGTCCGATTAAGAATGGTAGAGGCGGGCACAACTATGAGAGAAAGAGAGAGAGTGTGTGTGTGTGGGAGAGAGAGAGAGAGAGAGAGAAACGAGAGAGAGAGAAGAGAGGGAGAGAGAGACAGAGAGAGAGACAGAGAGAGAGAGAGATAGAGAGAGAGAGAGAGAGAGAGAGAGAGAGAGAGAGAGAGAGAAAGAGAGAGAGAGAGAGAGAATTTGTTGCACAGAAAAGGAAATGAGGACAAATCAAATTCAGGTAATGAGACAACTGGCATGCATGATCCCACCACCCATACCACCACCCCCAACCCCACCCGTCCACTCCCCTTTTCCAAACTCCCCAAAAACCACCAGACGAAACACACACACACACACACACACACACACACGCGCGCACATATGCACTCCCATTCACAGACAAATAATAAACAACAATGTTAACATCGTTTCAAACGTTTTATTCATATTCCATAGACTTTTACATTGCTTCGGCCACGATGCAAACCTTCAGTTTCTAGTTTTTGACGAACTTACAAAGATTATAAAATGAACACAGTTGAATGTTCAGTGAATTAAGGTTGCACCGTGCTATCGTCTGCCAGGGGCTTGAACTTCACCAGTGCCCTGAACACATGCTCAACAACTGATTGTCTCCAAATATCTCTGTTGAAGATAATTCATAGAAACGACATTCACAATTAATTAATTGTTACCTGTAGTGATTTTGACAATATACTTGATGGCAATTCCCTTATATACGTAATCATGCTAGCATTTTATTCTTATGTGTTGTTACATAACATTAACACAGGATTTCAATACTTAGAGTTTACATTAAGTTGCAAAAATGTTATGAGTTTTTTTCCGAATGAAGACATGCTGGCTCATGCAGTTTAGAAATGTGTTCATCTCTGATTTCTGGGAATATAATAAAGTCACTGCTTCGCAATCAATGTTGCAAATCATTGCTATAAAGTTTTGTTGAATCAAAGATTTTTATTCATCTTGTTCTAGCAAGAGCTTTTTGAAGAATCAATTTTCTTTTTTTTTAATTTTAATGAAAATCTGAACCGACGTATTAATTGACACTTTAATTTGTTATCGAATTCACATCTACAAACAGGATAATTGTGGAATTAGTAATAACTGTACACAACTGACTATTGATTGCAGCTTGCTGGGTAGTAATTTGAACAACTGAATTGATTGTTTCATGTTTATAGAACACAACTGCAACAGTAGCTTTTACAATAATAAAGATTATAATAATAATAATACCGGTAATAATAATCATAAGTACTATTTATCAAATTCAGTATTATGTCATGCGCTTCTAACAAACAATCGACTATCTGCTGTAATAATCATTCTTGCAGACATTAATCAGGAACGATCTTTCATTCACTTTTATGCTTTCCAAAACTATTTCTTTCGCTAATAAATCACTTTCACCACTAAAAAAGAGCATAAACCCAATGCATAAAAGTTGAACAGCAGTTATGATTTAAATTCAAATTAAAGATACATTGTGATCAGCATCAGTAAGTTTACTACAAAAGGATTGTCTCAAAACTCAGTCCTATTCTCATGCTCATGGAGCATAATTCTGAAATAATGCAAGGTCAATCAGTGCGCGGATTGATTCCTGAAAAAGAATTCATCACATTATGGTTATGTCCTTATCCATATTTCTTACAGAGTTCTTTATGCCATATCTCCTTTCAAAAGATTGATTAAACTACAATATTATTGTTTATTTCAGCAGAAAGATCATGACAAACATGACAAAGAGAGGCATTTCAAAACTAATTTTTGCAGACTAAGTAAGTAAAGTTCCTTGAAGGCCTCTAAGAGGCCCATAGAGACGAAGCTTATCCCGGTTTCTGTAGCGTGAAGCGGAACAAATGATTTTTACATCATCCCCTAGACAGGATGCAAGTCTGTCGTAGGCTTACTTCCCCAGCAGAATATGCCAATACCCAATTTGCACCTGGGTGGGGAGAGGAAAAATGGTGTAAAGTGTCTTTCCCAGAGACACAACACGGTCACCTTCTGAATTCGAATCCTGGACCCTTGGATTAGGAGTCTGACGCTCTAACCGTCCGGCCACCGCGCCACACTATTTTTGCAGCACTTACCCTTAATTCAAATGCCCATATTCTGGTGAGTAAGTTTGCTTAATGATTAAAATCTTCTGATTTCCCAAGGTAACCCATTATGTTTATTTTACAATAATAAATATGTACATTTCTCACATGCATTTTAAAAAATTATTTACAACATTTACAGGCATCATTAATCAATGCATATTTGCATATTTGGTCACTTCCACCATTGAAGCAGCATTTTTAAAACAAGAATGTTCATTTATTAAAATCATGAGCCAATATCAAAAGCAATACATTCACAAAGATTAATGTTCCATCTAAAGTAATAAGGTGTCAATTCTATTTTCTATCTTCACCCATGCGGTCTAGAAAATCTAGTTAGCTGAAATAAAACAGCGTAAGATAAAACTCTATGTCTTGACACTTTTGCCCCAAACTACCTCATTCTGTATCAAATATCACCATCAGCACCCTGTGCTTTTTTCTTCTTGAATACAATAATAATAATTTTGTAGGCTGAAGCTTTTATTTCAATTACGTGCGTTATTCATTTTTTAATAAGAATTAAGCAGAAAAGAAATCCTTTTTATTTTGAAAAGCATGAATGGAAATTAATAAACATGTAAATGCAATAAAAGAACACTTTTTTTTTGTTTGTTTAGGAACATGTATGTAATTATTTTGCTTTAAATATATCTACATACAATCAAGCACATCCACAAGTTTTAGCCATCGGAAACAAGTATGTGGATCTATATTCAATTCATCAAAGTTCAACACTGAAACTAGCAGTCTCTCTTAATATAACAACTAAAAAAGTTAAAATACATCATTAGGAGAAAATCAGGCTAATAGCATGAAGGTAACATATGGGAGGTGCCAAAGAGTTAAAATAAGGTAATGGATTGTGTGATTAAACTTTTTTTAATGTCAAAATTATTTCCAAATACAAACATGTGATGAGCTGTGAAAACTTGTTATAAGCGTATTGTATATGTTACATATATAACTTGTATTTTCTGTGGTAAAAACTTCTCACTGTCACTCGAAACCACCAAACTTTAATAACGTTTGTTTTTTCCATTAAAAAACCACTGTTTTCAAAATCTGTCTCTGTAGTTAAATATTGTAAAGTGCACAAAAAGGCAGTTATTTTGACCACCAAGTAACCAATAGAAACAGAATGGCACTGTCAGGTAAGAATGAAATAATGGAAACCACCATTGAAAGGTTGATACAAAATAAAACAAAAGAATTGAAATAAAACAGTATTCATTTAAAGGCAGCCACAAAATCATGGAAGAAGATCAGCATTTAAGTCAACGGTAAATCATAAACAGAAATAGAACTGGGGAAATGTTTGTCCATAAAAACAGCTGCTCCTAAAGGGCAAAGACAAATGCAACATTTACTGTTCTGTTTCAGTGTACATCATTCCATCCAAGGTCCACTTCAGGAGCAATTTGTGTCCACACCCATCATTTCTCTCTCTCTTGCAATTAGTATCCTCAGTCTAAAGACAGCTTCAATTACTCACTGTACTGTCAAAATAATGAAAACTGGGAACTCTTATTCATTTCAATTATTCACAGACCTTGTATGTGTGCCAGCGACAGTTTACATGAATTACAAACTTTGCCCAAAATCCTTTTCAAACAATGAGATTTAAAGGATTTTTTCAGCTGTGCACGACCTGTTTATGATAGATCTATGATTGATTTTTTTTTTTTACTCCAGGAGACAATGGAATATACTCAGTTCAGTTTCAGCATTAGGTTGCAAACAAGAATCAGACGTATCCCAACAATTATACATCTGTTTCAACAAAACTATCAGCTGAAAGAAAATATATGTTCTCTTCACTTATTTATCTATTCAAACAGGAATATTTTGTACACATTTCATATTCGTTCATTTCAAAATACTGCGTAAAAGTTATTTTTCCAAATATCTTGGTGATATACACTGATAAAAGTCATTGTCATTTTGTATCATTTGTGTGCCATTTTACACCAACAGATTATAATCAAAATTTATTTCTCTCAAACTGTTTGCTTAAGAAATATGTAATTTCTTTCACTACCCTTTTCTCCTAAGCCCTGAACATTTCCTTCATTTCACAGACCTATAAATGACCACATCACATCAGGCCTTCTCATAGATTACAAAATCATGACAAGCTGTAAGCAAAAGTGTTTATTTACAAATGTGTAAATTGTCAAAGATGGGAAATAATTGAACAAAAGGAAGGCGACATTCCATTTGAGGAAATCAAATAAGAAATCATTGAAAAGATTATTATTTTACGGATCAAAGCTTGTTTTAAATGAAATACTCAAATATATTTTGAAAACTCACAAAACTGACCTGAGCTGTTTTTTTATTTTGTTTTCTGGGTTTTTCTTTACAGACTTAAGGAATAATGCCTCGCTTGGCTCAGTCAAAATGAAGCAGATTCATTTTCATTTGAAACAACGGACATTTTCAATTAAGAATAAAACTCAAGACAATTGCAACAATGAAATAAAAATCACATTTAACAGTGCTATAATTATAAACATTCATGAACTATGCATATCAAAGTTCTGTGCCTCTTTTGTCCACATCATTTTTCTTGCCTGAGTTTCTTCGTAATCACTTCAACAAAGAAGTTATTTTCAAAGTTTGCTTTGTCTCAATGGAATTGAGGAGAATAGTGACTGTGTGTTTGGAATGAATAACTTCATCTTTAATGCTTCAGTAAACATTACAATGGCTGTGTTGATGAGTAGAATTGTGTCTTGTGCTGTAATGGATAGTGTAAGTCAATTTACAATTAATTTAAATTTAAATTCTGATGGACAGTGATGATAAAGAAGACTACCATACTTCCTCATTTCTAAGCAAAACTGTTTACAAGCTGTGAAACAAGACATTTGCAGCTATCTGAATGTCTGGAGTATCATTTTGAAAGATACATTTTCCCCCCCAACTTTTTTGTACACACTGATTTTCCCATCCTCGAATAGCAACAAAAAGTGAAGGCACATTACGTAATATCTAAAAATAGTTGGATTGTGGGTGAGAAATAATGAAGAGACTGAAATAATGATGAGTGATCAATCTTGTAAGCATTACTCCATATCTCAAATGATTGACAATTTACTTTTGACAGGGCATTTTACAGAAGATTGTGAATAAAGGCTAGATTTCTATACAATCACAGAGCAAGAGACTGACCTACACTTAACTTCGGCTCTGAGCCGAGTCAAACCACATTGTAGAGATCATCTTTTTAATGGAAATGTTCAAGGAAATGAAAAAAGGAAAAAGGATGATAATCAGAAATATTTGGTGATTTGGGGGTTATATTGTATTTTAATGTCACTTAAAACTTTAATCAAATGTTTCAATCATTCTAACTCTTTCCATGCTTTCATGTGAAAACATAAAAAAATAAGAAATAATTGATGTGCAAACCAAGTATACATACAAAGGATACAAGTGTGATTAATTTATGAAAATGATTATGAAGTATTTTAGCAGGATAAGATTTTGGTTCATCTGATGATATTTTATACAATATAAAAAGTGTATAAGCAAACTTTCTTTAAAAGTGTAATGATATAATCTCATCACAAAGAGTAAAATCTGCATTACATAGTAATACATTTTGGTGATCAAAAGTGTACCGGTACTTTTCCTAACTTTTTTTTAAAACATTTTTTTCTCTTTCGTATAAATCACTCAAATTCTTTAGAAGGGCAGAGTTTAAGAAAGAGTTCATTAAAAAAAGGAGTACGTAACGTATTAAAAAAAAACATGCGCCGATCCAGTCTATACAGTCAGTGTAAACATAAACACACATTCCAAATCAAAACAACAAAACAAACTTCCAAGAAAGAAGCTGTAAATGATTTAAGACTTTTCTGGAAGGAATGCAATAGTTGTTTCATCATAGACTCCGTTGCCCCTAGGGGCCGCCAACTTCTCCTCGACAACGACGCAGTCCATTTCCGTGATTCCCCTTGAAGCCAGCCAGCGAATCCTGTCTTCCTTCTGAGACGGTCCCCAGGTTTTATCCGGCTTTAACAGATGCCTCACTCTCTGGCAAAACACAGGTTGAAATATGGATAAGCTTAAACTGTCGGCTTTCTCCGTCTGAATCATTTGTTTCATAGAAATGAACTAAAGTACATAGGTAACAATTATTTATCATCAATATTAGGAACAGAATTAAGTTTT
>JBDFRD010359015.1:0-10019 GCA_039654405.1 Bullina lineata | reverse complement strand
CTCTCTCTCTCTCTCTCTCTCTCTTTCTCTCTCTCTCTCTCTCTCTCTCTCTCTCTCTCTCTCTCTCTCTCCCTCCCTCCCTCCCTCCCTCCCTCCCACCCTCCCTCCCCCCCCACACACACACACAGCTCCATATCTCTCTCTGTGTTTTTTTCTCTCTTTCCTTCTCTGTATGTTTTTCAACAGGAATTAATAATGTTGGCAAACATTCCTTAGAATTTTTGTCTCTCAATATTAGCTCAGGATTGTGTCACTCATTTTCTCTGCTTTGTCCACCCACCCTACATGTTGAAAAGATGTAATTGTTGCAAATACTAAAAGCAGGAAACTTTTATGTGTTCTCTGGTCAAATGCTTTTAAAAGATACAGCCAAGTTTTGTTACAAGAATAATACTAAAACAGCGTAATATAGACTTAAATCTATAATGAAATAAACTTATTTCGTGGTTATAAATGTAATAAGTTTAAGTACATGTGGATTTTTTCTGTCCTTTTAACTGCATTTATTATACCTCTTGAGATGATTAGGAATAAACAGTAAAATGATTTTTTTTAAAATGTCAGAAAAGCGTTCCGGAATGCCACATCCGTAGAAAAAAAAGTATTATAATGTATTTAAATAGTAGTACACGACCTACTGCTTTTCTTTTTTCTTTATTCTACTATTTCATTTTGAGGTAGAAAAAAAGAGACTGTCCATCTTGTGAAAAGAATTTTTTTCTATTTGTAGATTTGCTTTTTATTTTTCTATGTTAAAAGGTCTGTGGAGTTGATTATTACATCATGTTTGTTTGCAAATTATTCATTGTGATCAAGACATCATGGCTAAAATAAGCTTAATGTTCTCATCTTGTTGGAATAATAAGAAGTATTAATGTACAGTAAAGTGTGAAAGTTGCATTTATTACATGGGTAGTGTATGCTAGAGGTGGGGAAAAGAGAAAAATCATAAAAAAAAAAAAAATTAATGTTTCTAAGCAAGTTTGGGTTAATAATTTCCTATAATTAAAGTAAACGAAGAAAAAATTCAAGTCAGTACTCTGAAATGTTCATTTTAGAGGGGGAAACACAAAAATATAATTTAGGGTCAATTTTGTATGTCCTTTTAATTTAAAATCTAAAGTATTCATAAGCTGAATGGTAGATTCTTGAAAAAAAAAAAAAATAAAACAACTGCCAATGTCTTTAAAGAAAAAAAACAAGTATATTTCCTCAATGAGTATTAGTGTAAAGTGGAATAGATATTTTTAGACAATTTCTGAGACATAACGCTAGTCTGATGTGGATTTACTTACCCAGCAAACTATGCCGGTAACGATTGAATAGGGAGAGGAAAAATGGTGTCAAGTGTCTTTCCCAAGGACACAGCATGGTCACAGTCGGGCTTTGAACCCGGGACCCTTGGATTGGGAGCCCAGTGCTCTAAACTTTTGGCCACCGAATATTTCTTTGATGAGAGAAGTAGAAACACAGATTTCTAATTACAACACAGGAATGTAGCAAGTAATAAGATACATTTAAAAACGTTACAAATCAACCAAGAGCTGTCTGTGTTTTAGTATAGTGAAAAATATCTTTGGTTAGCATTCAGTGTGTAATTTATACGCATCCATTATCTTTCCTTTGTTGCTCAAAGTTTGATCTAAATGGAATTTGCACAAAATTTGTGCAGATTTGTCTATTGAGCAATAAAGATGTAATTGGTCTTCATTCATGTACTTCAGAATACACTTTATGTACGCATTGCGTGCACATAAAGCATTTTTCAATTTGACAAGATCACTCCATCTTTCACTAATGATTATCATATCAAAAATTGTTTTATAAAGTGACAAAAATGGCATCTGTTGTTTCTAACTACTATAATAACAACAATAATTAATTATAATACAGAATTCATGATTTTATGGAATTTGCCATTGCTTGTTATTTTGATGAGTCTCTTGTCCCCACCTATATGAAACTGAGTTGATGACTTTTTGATGTGTCTTGATTTGCCAACCTTCATTGCTAATCCTTCCAATAAGTTTCAAATTATGA
Source organism: Bullina lineata (assembly GCA_039654405.1). NCBI lineage: Eukaryota > Metazoa > Mollusca > Gastropoda > Bullinidae > Bullina > Bullina lineata. The sequence continues at coordinate 7,979 of JBDFRD010359015.1, read as the reverse complement.
TTTCTTCAAAAGTCATGCCACCTACCTCCTTCTTCTAGGGATGATAAAATTGTTTCCTGTGCCTTTGATGCAGTAGTACACACATTTTTATATGTATGGGTGTGTGTGTGTGTATATATACATATATATTTTTCAATGTTATGGTTTTTTTTTTTAATTATATAGGGGAAGCATTTATCAGTGTTTAGGGGTAGCCAGAATGATAGATCATGTGTATTAGTATTTGAAAGTTCAACACAGGGATATCAAACAAGCATCCTCTCCTAAGTTTTTCTGTATAATAAGTAAAAGTAAGCCGAAAAGTGCAGTAACGATTGCAGACTATATTTAAAGGTTTTCGCTTATCATTTTTTAGTGGCACACTTATTTTCTAAGCATCGACTAATTTGTTGTATTCACTACTCCTCACCTAGATGAGTTGGCAGTGTGGGAATCATTAGAAAGGGTTGTCCTCTAAATACAACGCCCATGTCTGAAAATGCCCTTATGCATTGAGAAAAAGTAGCATTGAATGGATAATAATATTCTCTCATGCTTCATTTTATTATTTCAGTAGCTTTATCTAGTAGATATTTTGTGAAACATTTTTTATGTTTTTGTTGATTTGCAGTGCTTCAATGTTTGGTCGGGTCTAGATCTCAATATTCATTAGAAAAAGATTTCCCTCTTTTGTTGTCCTGAAGCTTGTTTTTTGAATTTGTGTATGCCTATTGTTTTTTGTTGGAAAACTTGTGATTTATTATGACTCATGACACAAATTTCTCTATAAATCAGATGTGCTCACTTTTTCAGAGGTTAAGCAGTTTTGTGTGATTATTTATTGGAAGCAATCAAAGTGTGGTACAAATAACATCATCAAGACTTGTTTAGTAACCCTGTGATTATTTTGTATTTTTCTTTTGTTGTTTATTGATCATTTTTTTCTCTTACTGCATACGATATTTGTTTATGTACCTGTACACTGGGAGTTTTAATTACAGAACAAGAAGTATATAAATTGATGATCTTGATTTGTTTTGTTTTCCCTCTTGTTAATTTGTCTTTCTCTTCAGTAACCCCTCTCTTTCAAACTGTCTTGCATCAAGCAAGAAGTTGACAGAGGCATCAAGGATTTTATGGTAAAGTGAGAGTTGTACACTATTAAACAGATTGACTACATTTTTATGTAGTTTCATAAATTGTGAAACATACAATATTTAGTGACTTATTTTGCTTAGCATAACTGAATTAACTCGGTTAAGTGGCTTTAGTTTGTGTGATTTTTAAATATCAAGTCATATTTCCTGAATTGTTATATGGATGCGGACTTGAAAGGTAAATTATTTGTTGAGTCTTGAAAGAAAAGTCGTTCATGACCTGTGCTACAATGTAGAAGCATAATTAGTTTCTCAAGGTATTAAAGCGAGATGTTGAAAATGTTAGGTACAATCACCTTTTCTTTACTATGTAAATGGATTTTCCATTTATACTTCCTTCTCATTCATTAAAATCATATCAATGTATTTACAATGTACATATTCATTGGATAATTTGTGAATATCATTCGTGAAATCCGCTTCCTGTGAAAGAAATGGGGTTTATTAAGTGAAGAAATTGGTTTGATGTGGATTGAATACGGTACTTCCAAAAAAAAAACAAAAAACTATGTCCATTTTAGTCTGTTTGTTTTTTTTAAATTTTTGTTTGGTTTCACCATATCATTCATAAAATGTTTCAAAGATTAACCACACAAGGCCATTCCTTCTTTCCCACAATAATCAGTTGCTCATGTGATCTAACCAGGTAGACGCTTGACTAACAGTCACATAGACAACATGTAGTTTAGTTGGCCTCTTCTCTCTCCCTTTCTTGGATTTGCTAAGAATTTATGTGAAAAAAAAGAGGGATGGGAAGGGCAGGGTGTGCGCTTTGACCGTTTCTGTAACAGTAATAGATGTGTTGTCGGTTTGTTTTGTGATGATTTTTCTGTTGAAGTTGGATTGAAAATAGTCCTGCGGTGATTTGTTGTTTCCAAAAATGATGCACTGTCCTACTACTGCTTGCTGGAGTAAAGTCTATCATATGCTTAAAAAAAAGACTTAGTGTAGTGTAATTTTTCAAAATTAGGCTTCAAAAGAAAAAAAAGGGGGAAGAGTACAAATTAAAACATGATGCATTTAAAAGTAGAACAATTTTTTCATGATCAAGTCTGTTCCTGCATTTTAAGACAGTATGAGAAGAGTGGGGTTTTCGCTTTTTTTGGTATGACTTTCCAGTAGAACCATTACACGCTTTTTAATTTTTATCTTCACACAGTTCCCAGGAAAGTTTTGCATAGTTTCGCTTGAAATTGGCATTCAGTAGTTCAGGTTTCAAGCATTTTATTTTTATTGTGGGACTTGTGTGGTGGACATTCTGTATAAAAAATGGAGAGGTGTTATTTGGAAGTTAAAGTTAAACCAAAATCTGAGTTAAGGTACATGTAGAAAAATGAGTGGTGTCATTTTTTAGTGAGTGCTTGTGATTTCTTTGACTTTATTCATTTTATACTAAATTTGCTGGTCAGTGTGTACAGTATTTGTTTGCACAGCTTTTTCTAAAAGTGTTTTATGTTGCAATAAATATTTTTTTTCATTGAAAGCTATATAATAGCAAAAAAAGAAAAAAAAGAAGCCCACTGGTTGTGACGATTGTTCTTATATATAATAATTGCAGTTGAAACTGTTTCACGTTACGTGTGATATGGAGTCCACATAGGGTTATCAAATTGAAAAAGGAGTCGCAAAATACTGGAGCGGAAGAACATTTGAAAAAAAAACGTATTCAGAACAAATATATTGTCTTTTAAAGTATAGCTCTGGATCAGAGAGTGCCAATGTGATTTGCAATGTCACAATTTTGTAACAAAATATGTTGTAAACTCTGTTACCTGATTTGTTTAATTTTTGTTTCAGGTCTCTGACTCTTCTTTTCGTTTATTATTGTAGAACAGATAAACATCCCATTGTAGACTATGTTAATTTTTTCTGAAATTCTGTTAGTCCTGCTGAGGATTTATTTACTCTATAATATACTTTATATTTCAATGGATCGTTACATAATTTGATTGAGACTCATGTTTGTTATTTGCATTTTCATTCAATCTGTGACATTTCAAGTGCTAAAATATAACAAATTTATACAGAAAATGTTGATATTTTGATGATGAGATGTTACACATTGTAATTTTTTCCGTGTGCGTTTGTGAAGGTACATATTTTTGTGAATATAATCCCTCCCCATCTCCATCTGTTATTAACGTGATAATTTTGCATTTGTCTTATAAACTGATATTCACTACATTTGTTGCTTTTTCTTCTCAATGAGGAAGTCATCCAGTTAACATACAAAATATTGCAGTGAGTTTTTATGTACTTCATGTGATCATATCAGAACAGCAAACAAGATATTTGGAAAGAATCGCCGAAAGGCAGAATTCTTTGAAAATGAATGAGACTTTGTAACAGCATCTTCTTACAGTAGAATCAGCGTAAAAATGCGGAAAGATGTAAATGGATGGGACACGGGGATAAGCAACAGACAACAGATGAAGATGAACAGAAAGGTGTGTTTCAATTTGAGAAAGACCTTACAAAATTAACGTTTTATATCACCGCTGGAGGCAGAGATGGAGACTGCCTCACAAAACGAGGTGTTAAGGACAATTACACACTATTATTCGAAACTAACGAATTTCCTTTTCACACGAAGAAGTTAAAACAACCATAGTATGACTGGAAAAAAGACAAAGCCGAATTGATAAAACTTAGAAAAGAAAGAGAAATTCCCTCGAAGGTTTGCAGTTAGATATGACCAACTGGAAAATGGCCATCAACTTGGATCCACTCGCCTATCACTATTATCAGTATTTCCCAAAAGACAACTTTCAAGCAAAACAGAAACTACTAGGCTCGTCAGGAAATTCATGTGGGATTAATTTGTAATAAGTGAAACCTCAGGTAGACGACATGATCGCGTGATAGCTGTTAGGTTTCCCCAGTGAAAGAAATTCATTCCTCTAAGCAAATATTGAGTGCGTACATTCTATGTAAACTGTACTGTGGAAAGGTTTCCTCCTGAGTAAATATTTAGATTTCATAGTCTGTGTAAACTGAAGTGACTAAATGAACTAGGTGTCTGCACTGTATGTCTCGTTGTTTCCCCAAGACAAATAAAATGAGCATTGGTTACGATGGAGTATAACGCACAACTTGTAGATCTATTACATATGACCACAATGAAGACGTACTTGTACAATATAATACTTGTATGCGAAAATCCAAACCGTTTAACACCTGTATGCAAAAGCTAAAAATCACAATTGTTAATCATGGCAGATAGAAGGAAGACCGTGCTTTCCTATACGTGTACCGTCATTTACAATTTCAATAATGGAGGATAAACCACAGCTGTTTTGATCATTGCCTAAATGAAGCATCTTCTGGATGAAGATCACTTAAGGAAAAGAAAGGTGACAGGTTGAATGAAAACCCGATCAAACGCAAAGGTCACAGCCAGAGGACAAAAACAGACAGCAAAGCAAATTGAATACCTTGTCATCAAAACAACAGCTCAACTACCAAAATAGGCATACGTAATAGTAAACGACAGTTAAAGTTATCACACTTGATATACAGTTGGAGTTATGATAATATATAAATATATATACAACTTTTTTTCCTGTTTCTTCTTTGTTTTGATGATGCTAGAAATGTGTATAATCTTGAAGTCTGCTGTTATTGTGATAACACGATTTATCCCAATTTTCAATATTTTCATCATTATCATCAATATTGTCACCTGTAATTGAAGGCCATAATAGTGATCAGCCTCAACATTTCGTCATGGGTTGGTTTTCCTGCCTCGATGTACAATTGTTTTAGGAAATAAAGAACATGATATAAAATGAGACATTTCAGTGTTGTTTTTTTTTATGAATTATTTCTTCTTTTAACATCTGAAATTTAAATCTCTACACTCTCTTATTTGGACAGCGTAGATCTGTTAGTGTAACACCAAAGTAACAATTTTCTGACAGCCATTGTCAAGGACACGGCTATGACGGTGTTGTGTGGCGAACTGTAGTCGATATTCATTTCTTATCATCTACCCACTTTTCATGTCATGCTGGTCTCTGTCCAGACATGCTTTTGTTTGTTTAATTGAGTTTACGACTACTCTGGCAACAGCTGCTGCAGGATATCTTTTTACAAGCTCTCCATTTCGAAGGGCTGCGCCTGTTGTTGTTGCTACCATTTTGCAACATTAACATCTTTGTGAGGAAAAAGAAACTGCCATTACTGTCCTCTTTGATCGTTTGTAAATAAGCCATAGAAATGTCCCAGCTATGTGCATTTTTCTCACAATATGAATTGAAACGAATTAAAGAGTTTAGTGATACGTCTGAACGGTTAACTTAAGGAACATCGAATAACAACAGTTGAAAGGAGCGCCCAAATAGCTCAGTTTGAAGTTCGTGTATGTACAGTGATATCATGCACTTCGCTGTGATTACCGTACTTGAAACGCAAGGGCATATTATATTCGGAACCGACGGAAAACACGGCTACAGCTGCTCTCCTGGTCAAGGCCGTAATAATACATGTATGACCTCTTTTCAAAGCTGTTTCGGCTTCTGAGCCTTTATAGTGCTTCCTTTTGTTGAGCTGACAACGAGGAGCCGGGAAAAAGTCATGGGAGTGAAAGGCATGGCTGGTTCCATTCAGCTTCCACAGAACCGAGATTTTTGAAAAGAATACTGGTAATATTGGTCTTGAGGATGGATAACAATTTGCATGACTATTAATTGATAATAAACGTGTGTATTTCCCCATGCTCCTCTGCGTGGCGATGCTCGTGCTTATAAACATGTAATAATAGCTTCGGTTCAAGCAAGAACGATCTCAGAAAGCATACACAGGGTGAACTGACATTACGAAACGAGTGCTGACGAGTTGCGGTAATCAGTGAGTTGGAAAGCATAGGCTCAAGAAGACCGATTTGTCTGTCGGGTCATGCACACAGCCTATATAATAATAAAATATAATACATGTCATATAGGCCTACGTGTACCTAAACACCATCAGCTGTATTATCTGTGCGCTTACGTAACGAATGACGTTGGGCCCACTTTCATTGTGTATTTCATTTTCACCAGGTGATTTCGCAATACATGTAGTCTATTTATTAAAGTGTGTGTTTTACCGTGTAGGTTAGAATACGTATGTTTGCTCAATTACAATAGTTACATAGGGTTTGTGTTGCACAACACACGTTGAACAGGCTCTGTATTAATATTATAATCAGTGAGAGTTTACTGATAGTCTGAAGCAGGAGAGAAGCAATAATAAAACGTCCTTTAACGTTATATAAAAAGGAAAAAAAAAGACTTCACGGAAGTTTTATCTGAGAGATCACTCAAGTTTGGAAAGATAATTTCATTGAGGCCTACTGTACGGCTATTTTACGAACAAATCGCTCTCTAAATAACTTACAGTAGTCTAGGCCGTATGCTATCGAATGGAAACCGGGCGCTAATCTCCACTAATTTATTCCCTATTCGTTTTGAAACTCGTGTATCGAAGTTTCTGTGGCTATATTAAACCAATAACGCGTGATATAAAAAAAAAGATTAAAACGTTTTAAAATAACGCCGCAGACCAAGATGCAATTATACCAAAAGGCTTATAACCTTTAGAGTGGGGACAGGTAACATAACCAGTGTTCTGGATTACCTGAAGCCACAGACGTAACTTTGTCTTCTATTTCTTCTCAACTAGTCAATGATGTAACTTGGTCTCAATCAGTATTTAAATGCGTTTAATTTTCTTTTTTACTGGTGTCCATCAGTCGTCATTATTGGTTCAATATATCGTAGAAAATTGAGATACACAAGTCAGTTACAACGACAAATAAAGCCGAAATTCTAGTACATGTACATGTAACGTTATCTGTACCGGTACCACAAATAGATTATATCCACGAATGAGCTATACTTGTAATAGTCATGGTCGTTAACGAGTTCACACGCATTGTGAGCCCACAAACGGTAGCCTCTGGTCCTAATGCATTGCACATTTATATTTCATAGTACTGTGTCACTGGCATAGCCACCGCGTTCATTGGTCCCAAGGGACATCGGGAAATGTTTCTCTGCTACGCATGAGGAGAACGACCTGTAGGTCAGTGAACCCCGAAGTAGTACGTGTGTGGGACAGGGTCCATTTATGTGAAAGAGAACTTTATGTGGCGGGAGAGAAATAGGGGCGGGGTCCGTGGCAAAAAGTAGGCGTGATAATAATAATAAAAGAAATGGTGGGGGTCGATAAGGAGAAGAGGAGAAACAATATTAGCACTGGCAAGGGTTTTAGGTGAAAAGCAAAATAAACCTAAGACAAAGTAACATAGAACGTAAAGCTTGCGGTGTTTCAAAATGCTGCTGTCCAATACATGTATGTTCATAGTCATCTCGATCTAGGTCTTCGCAGGCGCCTTGCTGGCGGTAATTTGCGGGCGTATTTCAGGGAACGTAATCATGTCACATCGCGCTGATAACGCCACAGATGAGGCGACGTTCAGAAGCTCTCTCTCTTTCTCTGCCTCTCTGTCTCTCTTTCTTTCTCTGCCTCTCTCTCTCTCTCTCTCTCTCTCTCTCTCTCTCTCTCTCTCTCTGTCTCTCTCTCTTTCTCTGCCTCTCTATCTCTCTTTCTCTGCCTCTCTGTCTCTCTCTCTTTCTCTGCCTCTCTATCTCTCTCTCTGTGTCTCTCTCTCTGTTTCTGTCTCTATCTCTGTCTCTCTATCTCGGTCTCTGTCTCTTTCTGTCTCTCTCTGTCTCTGTCTCTTTCTGTCTCTCTCTGTCTCTGTCTCTGTTTCTGTCTGTATCTCTGTCTCTCTCTCTCTCTCTCTCTCTCTCTCTCTCTCTCTCTCTCTCTCTCTCTCTGTCTCTGTCTGTTTCTGTCTCT
>JBDFRD010358905.1:0-10019 GCA_039654405.1 Bullina lineata | reverse complement strand
GCGTGCATGCAGGAAAAGCCCGTAGTCAGGCGAACGAAGCCAGTGACTGACTAAAACAGGTTCATTTGCATACGAGTGACGAAAAACTGCAGTGGACGCGGGGCCTAAAGCATCTACTTTTTCTCTTCTTTACGACATATCTTGTCTTAGATTAGTCAAGGACATAATGTCTTAGCCCAGTCTTACCAGCCAGCCCTCTCCTACTCTCAGCTCACAATGGCTTTCTTCATTATGAAGAAACTTGGAGATTCTTGTGTCGTAAAAGAAAAGTCGCCCATCTCCAGTGCCAATGTTGATCACATGTTTGTTGAAACTCAAAGAGCGAATTCCTGGTTTTATTTGAAGGCAAAGAAAGAAATAAAACTTAGGCACATTTTTTTTAAGGTTTAAAATATGGTTTTTCAACCAGGATAGCATTCTTTTAAGAAAAAAAAAGTTGTCAGTTTTACATTGTATTAGTCCATACATTTACTATACATAGCTAATGTGGTTTTTATACAATAATATCTGTGTATTTCAGTGTGAAGGAAGATAATAGGAACTCTGTTTCACAATTCTTTTGTCATGAACAGGTTGCGCTGGAAAATAAAAAATGAAAAGTCTTGCCTTTTTATTCATCTGAATAATGATACAAGATCATAAAGTAAACAACAACCTTAATCATACCTCTTTCACCTCGACTACTTGGAATCTGTACCCACGAGTTTTTGCTTCCCACTTTTCGGTGGTCGATAAGTGTGACGTAAGCCTGAGAGCCCACAGCAAACACATCCAGTTCATCGGACATTGAGATGCACACATTCTCCCTCTTCCACTGAAGGTCGATGGTATTTGTCTAACACATGTAAAGACAACACAAGTGCAATCAGGAGAAGGCATCAGTCTTTCTGAAACACCGACTTATCAAAATAGCCTTTCTATCACAGCAGAAAAACACAAAATTGTTGAAACTTAAAAAATGAGCATGGATTTATTTTTTAAAGAAATTAGCAATAAAATCATTACTGTAACTAATGCGTTAGAAATAAGTTATTGATGATAGTGCGTGAATTGATTTGGCGCATATGCATCCGACTATGACATGATTCTTTCAGAAAAACTTTACCTGTTGGAACCGTTCTATATCCCACAAGTGAAACATTGCATTCATAGAAAGCACGCCCATTAGCTGAAAGAAAAAAATCCATTTATAATTATGTCAGTTTTAGATAAAATATAAAAATTAAGTGTGCAGATGTACAAATTCTTGAAAAAACCTTACCAGAAAGTATCAAGAACAATTTGTAAAAGAGATTTGACTCTGATTACCATTAAGAATGAAGAAGAAACATTTGCCCCAAACAACAAAACTTAATTGAAATGACACAAAAAAGCATCTAGATTCTCTTCTCTCCACAGTGACTTGTTCAGTTATATTTGTACTATTTTACTAATACTTATTTCTTCACTCAAAATTACAGTTCAAGCCATTTTCCTTGCTTATACATAGCTCCATTGTTTTTTCATACTTTAAATTCAGGTCGCCGCAACTGGGCCGTTCAGATGGCACAAGAAAGTATAAACATACTGACACAGAAAGAGAAAAGGGTGATGTAATTTCAATTCTAAAGGAACTTAACTGACAGGTAATAATTTAATTCTTTTCAAGATCCATATCTGATAAAACTATTAAAAGTTTTTGCTAAAGAAAAAAGCACTGCCATTTGCTAGTGAATATTAAGATGACTTTTTCAGCCTAATGTGAAGAACAGCAGCACCTACCCACCCATTACACACACACACAACATGTGCACAATAAAACAAAACTTACCCTCCGATTGCGACTGATGGCCAAAGCTCGAACTCGCATTGCGTCATGGCACAGTTTAGAAACACAGGGTTTCATAATACTGTGCTGTGGACTGCATAACTCATCAGAATCATCTAGGCAAGGCCTTGGCTGCTGGTTATCTACGCCCCACAAGGCTACAGAACTGTCTCTTGATCCTTTACAGTTAAAAAAAACAAATTGGTTAACCATCAAATTAAATTATTATGCCCCCCCCCCCCCAAAAAAAAAAAAAAGTATTCACACATAAAGCAATGGCAGCTAATTCTGATTAAATGCTGTTTATATCCTGAGTTAATAAAGCATCATTTATGATAAGTAAAGAAAGGGCAGATAACAGAAGATACTCCTCACAGCATATTTACACATGAGAAAATTGAAACAGAAGCTGTCCAAATTAATTTTAAAATATGCACAAAATACAGAATGTACCAAAACAATACCATAGGAAAATGGTTTCACTTCAATAAATTGTGTGCCTTCATGGGTGAAAGATCGTAGGTAATAGATGTTATCCAAAAATGTTCTTTTTCTTTTAAATGAAAATTATTGAGTAAAAAATATGGAACAAATGTGCCAATGGTGAAAAAACTCATGGAAAAAAGTATAAATGAAGGGTACTGTGGAAAAACCTGAGACTTCACAAAGAAGAAAAGGGGAGAAAAATGAATTTTAACTTTTAAAACGCTATTGTATGACTTTAGCAATTGGATACCCTGTTTTCAATGTATTTTTGAAGGACTGAAGCTTTTTCCCCAAACAACAATTTTCACGAAGGCTGCATTGCAAAATGATTAAAGGGCTAGGATAGATAACTCAATTTTTTTTAAGTGTGACAGGTCAGGATTTTTCACTGGGCTTTCAAATACATTGAGAAGTAAAATATATTATATATAAAAGAATTATTACATCATTTAATATATTTTACATCATACCACAATGAGAATAAATAAAAAAAAGGTCAGTGTTTTTTCTAGACATAATCATTTTAAGTTTATTAGCTTTTTGATTTTTCAAAACAATTAAGTCTTAACAAAATTCAAAGCAGTTGTGATTTCTGTTGTCCTGCCATCTACATTAGCTCATCTGGATACTTTGTTCAATTAAAAAGAAAAAGGTTTTCATGCTAATAACCATAACTACTGTCTTTCACAAATCATGCCACAAAAAACAAAAAAAAAGAGAAAAACTCCTTTAGGGCACAATTTCAAGACCGCCTTACATTAAATGAGATTGAAAAACTGTGATCAGCATAAACAGTTTGTCTCACAATCTTGAACAAGTTTCAGGGTATAGATGTTCGGAAAAAAAATTGTTAGCATGTTTAATTTAATTATCTTGCCATGTTTTTTTCCTACCATTAGACCAATAAAGTTCAAACTGAACCATTTTACACTCCTTTCAGTACTGATGCTGGCATTGGGTCTACTGTTACGTGGGATTAGAGTTTTCATCTTTGTGAAAATGGTGTAAGCTTACGGTTTGTCCTGTTACCTTTTAAGACCAAGTGTCATTGCAAGATTTTGTCGACAAACCAGGTGGAATTGACTGTATGTATAAGAATCTCTGATTATTTATTTATTATGGAAGTTAATTACCTGTGACAATATGTCGGTCATCTACCCAATCCATATCAAATATCCAGTCTTTATGAGCAAGCTGCAGGTAGAAAACAAAATAAAAAATTCACCAAAAGATTTGGAACTTGGGCCTGAGTTTAAATCTAACAGAATTATTGATGGCATGAAAACTTAAAAATATCAAAAGAATTTTGTAGCATTTCTCACGGTTTTGATTAAAAGTATTCATATAAATGAAATAAAATAAAAATGGCACTGCATTTAGAATATAATTTTGAACAAGTGCATTTTATGCATAATTAAGCCATTTAAAAAAATTAAGTTCACTACATTGATTTTGACATTTATGACCAGGTTAATTATTATTATTCTTAAAAAGTCACATTACACTGATTCAAACAGCAATAGCTTGTTTCGTTATCCGACTTACAGAATCATTTTTTTTAATATACTGGCTCCATCATTTCTCCTATTGGTATCAAGGCACGTTGGTCTGTTCTCAGCTATAAAAGCCTTTAAAGTGGATCAGCTGGTCGAATTTTTTATTTTAATTTACTAAAACTTCCCCATCTTAATTTTCACATGAAAGTATAATGCGCAATTGTTTCTAAGAAGGTTCTTTAATAGGTCTTTGAAAAATAAAACAAAGCGATAAAAACATAAAAAGACATGCACAAAAAAAAACAACCCAAAAACTTACCTCTCCCACACAAACAGCATCAAAAGTTGGGAGTTCATAAATGGCTAGGTCATTTGTATTGTGAGCGCCGGTAGCAAGCAATGTTTTAGAAGGATTAATAGCAATAGCATGGATACCACACGGGCAATCGGCTGGCACGCTTTCCTCACTGCTTTTCAACGAAGGAATCTGAATCAAGTGATTGTTTCTCACATCCATCACAACAAGCTGGGAAAAAGAAGCACAAAAAATAAATGAATAAATTGTCTGAGAAAACGGCCACAGAATGGCAACTTGTGTTTTCATGAAAGTTTGTATAGTATCAAGTCTGCTTTGTTTAGGGATGAAAAAGGACAAGGACATCCTACATGGTTTTTTAAATGCATTCATTAATTGAGACCCGCGTCTTTACCAAAGTGAAGCCTGGTGCAATATGATTGATTTCCATTTTGATGCCAAATAAAAACAAAAAAGAACAAAGAAGGAATATTCTTAAAATGTTCAAATAGCACAAAAAGACATTTAGTTCAATTTTTTCAAACAAACTATTAAAACACTTCTCAAATTTCCTACATTTGAATAATGTACATTGCCCATATTGAACGCTAATGTTCACTGAAAATTGGAAGAACAGAATATTCCATACAGATGACAGAAGCTGACAATTACATAATTTACACAAACTGTGCTTCAGTTTAAAATTAAAAAAAATTATATACAGTGAAGGATCACAAGTATATTACATAGATCAAGAGAAATATTTATTGTATTAATTACCAATCATAATAATTTCACGGTTCTGTTCTTTTTAAAATTACATAAATTTGTAGCTATCATAATAATTGCCAGATTTGCTTCAACACGCACAATCCCCTTAAATGGTCACATCAAATGTGTGCACAGCCTCATTTCTCCTTTTGGTATCAAGGCACATTGATCTGTTCTGAGCTATAGGCCTCTGAAGTGGATCAGCTGGTCGAATTTTTGATTTTAATGAACTAAAACTTCCCCATCTTAATTTTCACATGAAAGTCTGTAAGTTTGATTATTTTTAAATTCTGATCAATATTTCTTAAATTAAGACTATTCTGCACCCATCCTCATTTTTGAAATGATGTTTTCATACTTCCTCTATTAATTTCAAAATTCTTGTATATCAGTATATTATAAGGCATTACATTAAAGTAAATTCACACCTTTCTTACAACAGGCATTCACACAACTGCACTCCATTTGACAGAACAAGTCATACATAATATAAGAAGTTTCTCTTACATCATTTTCCCCCACATCTACAAAATAGGCATTCTATTATAAGTTGAACAGTAGTTTAAAATACAGACCTTGTTACATTTTGTACCAAAGACAACCTGTGAATCATCGAGCCATTTAGAGGCAAACACTTTGTTCATGGTACCCAGGTGCAGTTCTTTTTCGGTCAAGAGAGGTGGTACATGCTGAGACATGAAGTCTGGTAACTCTTTTGAGAGAAACTGTCTTTGAGAGTCGGAGTGGGTGTTCCTCGCCGAAAGCCCATACTCTCTGTTTTTTAAGAACTGAATTGCACCATTTGTGGACAGTGGTCTGTATATCTTGTTGAGCTTTGATGAGTCAAACTGTGTCTGTTTCTTTTTCCATTCTCTCAGCTCTGAAACAGAAAGATTGCAAATAATATAAATCAAAGCCAAAGCCATTCCTGAACATTTTAAGCCAAATCTTTAAATATTTATATTTTATACATTTCTTTAATATTAGGAAAAGGACTGAACCAATAACAAGTCTGATCAATCAGAACGCGAGCAAATATAAAAGAGGATTGATAAAAATTAATAATTTATGTATACATTGTTCCAAATAAATTTTTTTTTTTTAAATTAAGTCACATACAACTAATTTAATTTTACCACAAATACAATATAAACTGGAGTAAAGTATGAATTAAAGTTTCATGACATCATCATCATAACTAATCATTTTGAGTGGGCATTAGGAACATGAGCTGCCAACCCACACATCTCTAATTTGTTTTTGTGTAGACAGAAATCAGTAGTATTTTCACCAAGTATTGAAGATGTGGGTGAGTGTGTAATGAGCACTAAAGGCACGGACATGACCACACCATCTACCAGGGTCTGGGGCTACACCAGAAAAAAACATTCAAAATTAGTGGTGCAAAATCCTGATTATTTTTTTTTTTATTCTAAAAGCTCTGATTTATCTCTGCAATTGTTGAAAAATATATATATGTGAAACGAATTTGGCTCGAGAGGACAATACAATAATTATAATAGTGGAAACATAATCTCAAAGAAAAAAAAAGCTTATGAGAAACCAGTGTTGGCCAATAAGGTTAAAGAGTTTGGCATGAGGTATTCAATGCTGGTCAGTTTGCCAAGGCTTAGGCTGGTCATATGTCCTTGGCTAGTTTATCTGTGTGCCTCGAGAGATCATGAGGACAAGGCTGCACAGGGCCTGCGCGCTGATTGCATGACCAAAAAAAAAAAAAAAAGGAAACTGGGAAAGTTTAGGGTTGACTTTGTGTTGTATTTTGAGTTTATAATAAATATTTTCGATTCGAAACGAGACATTGGTATTTGTCAAACGTTGTGTACTAACTATAGGGTTGGAAGCCCTGTACATGTATGCCCATTCAGCTGTCTGTTTCACTATATTTCTAATGTTGTAGACTATAATTGGTCTGTCCCATTGAGATAGTGATATCAGATCTAATAGCAACATGACTGGACAATTTACATTAAACCAAAGCCACATCCAAATTAGTCTACTTTTTTATTAATAAATCTGCACAGAATGATACACCTAATACAGTAAGATATATTTGTGTGTTTAAAATCAACTGCAATGGACCCATGCATCAAAGAAAACATTAGGTCAAAATAAATAACCCAGTAAGAGATGATTCCGCAAATCAAGTAGAGTCTTAAAATCATGCATACACTAAAGCTGAGCCAAATATTTCAGTTGATCTGTCAGAGAAGGTGATGACATTCTGTCTCGGAAAAGAAAGGATAGATCGCCAGGAATTAAATAATCAAAACTATGAAGCACCCATCAACTATTTTTTGTGCGTAACCAACATATTCAGGTTTGGTACTTGTCAGGATACTATAAGGTAAAGAAACTGTTTTTACGTGTGATAGTTCAGTCTGAGCAGAGTAGTAACCAATTCCCAGCTTAAATGCGTAATATGCTCTGAACTAATTATCCCTTTATCAGCTACCAGTATACATTTTGTAAATCAATTTACTGAATCACCAACAAAGATTCTTAGAAAGCACTACTCAACCACTGTTGGCTCACCTCTTCTTATCTTTGATTTCTATAGGTTTACACAATTTACCGACTTGACAACATTTTATAAATGCTAAAAAGTTAAAAGACAAAAACTTACTGTTTCTTCCTGTAACACTGTCTTCATCAGCCCGAAATAATGTTCTGAGATGATCCACAGCATAACCAAGTTCATTGTATCTGTTTTGTATGTCTTGAACTAACTGCCTCTGACTTTCTTGTAAATGTGATATTCTCATGCTCAGGCTACGATGCTGCAAAAATTCTTGCAGTCTATCCTCTGGGTCCATGATTATCAAGGGCTGACCTTAAGGAAAAAAAAAAAGAATCACATAATATAAAAAAGCTTCGTGTAAAAACAAAACGAGTAATATGGTAAAAGAATGTTGCAAAAAAAAAAAAAAAGCGTGTGTGTAAGCATGTGGTGTGTATATATCAGAGTGAAGGGTAGGACAAGTTTAGTGTAAGAAGCACTATCATCAGTTTGAAATGGATATTATTGTCACCAGTCTGCACAATCTAGACTGCCTGAACACTTCATTGCTATAAAGATTGCTGAACAGGTTGAAGGGTAGAGATTAGACAAAGTGCAACCACCTCTCCCAGAGGTTAACTGGGTTAGTGTAGGATTAACTTCCCTGTCTGTATAAAATATTAAGTTACAGAAGCATCAACGACATCAAATCTACGCATTCAATTTGACGAAGAAGGGTTTCCATCCTGGAGATTAATGAAGCGTTGCGGTGAAAGCCAAGAGGAAGCAGCAAGGCGGACGCCCCTTCTGACACCCAGGTCAACAACATATGTAGTCACATGGAACATCAGGACAATGTACGAAATAGAAAGAACCATCCAAGTAGCAAGAGAGATGAAGAGCTAGAAGATTGGAGTGTTGGGAATGAGTGAGACCAGGTGGCTACAGTCAGGACATCTGAGAAAACATCTGAGGAACAGCTGCTGTACTCAGGACACACAGAAGACAGTTTTACTCAATATATGAGCCGAAGTTCTGTCCCAGTGGAAGGAAGGAATATTTATTAAGATGCCAAAGAAAGGAGACCTCAGAGATTGCAGTAACTACAGATGAATCATGCTCTTGTCAGTACCAGGTAAAGTTCTCAACTTATCAGGACATGAGCTGCAAAGTATCTCATGCCAGCCCGCTGTCAGAGAGCTTTGAGGTGAAGACAGGTGTTCATCAAGGGTGTCTACTGTTACCATCCCTCTTCCTGATGGTTATCGACTGGATCATGAAGACCACTATAACAGGCAGAAACAACGGCATGCGGTGAACACTATAATAATAGACCCAACTTGATGATCTTGCGCTATTGTCACACAGCCACAAGCTAAATGAAGGACAATACCACTCTCCTGGAAAACATATCAGTAGGAACAGGACTCAAGATCAGTAGGATATAGAATCAGCTGATGAAGATAAATGCAACTTGCAGACACAGTCAGAACAAAGTCCATCAAAGAGGTATCCTTTGTCTACCTCTGGGAAGTGAGATTGACCAAAAAGGGGGTACAGATCAAGATGTGACCGCAAGGATCGGCAAGGCAAGAACTGCTTTCATCATGCTGAAATGAACATGAAAACCAAACTTCACATTTTCAATTCTATGAAGCGAAGTTGGTTCTTCTTTTTATATCGTTGTGAGACATGGCGCAGTACCAAGACAATGCAGCAGAAGATTCAGACCTTCATCAACATCTGTTTGAGGCACATCTACAACATACGATGGCCGGGGAAAATCAGAAACGAAGATTTGTGAGAGAAAGCGGGGTAAGAACCATTGGCCAAGCAGATATTGAGGAAGGAAGTGGGCTGGATTGGGACACAGACTAGCTCTATTCTCTAGATGAATATTGAATTGTCATTAAAAAAAAAATTGGATTAAATATGTGTATATTAAATTATTCATGAAGGCTATCACTACAAACCAACAAACATTTTAAATTAATGAAAATGCTGTATTTTATTTGTTTTTACCACACAAATGATCTCACAATCTGTCACCATAACATGTTAGCAATTGCATGTTACATAGATCTATATCTAGCTCCAGGTCATCTTGATCTAGAATCTCTCATAGATTTAGAATTTAGAGGATCTAGAAGTAGAAGAATCTAGCACAGGTTCAGACTTACTTTACTTACTCACCTGACAAATTTGACAATGACTGTTTAGTACTTATTGCCTCTAGAGCTGGATATATTTATCGCTAAGTCAAAGTAAAGTACAAAGGTAAAGGTAAAAAAAACCTCATCAATTCATAGATTTCTAGATCTAGATCTAGTTCTAGTCCATACATTATGATATTCCTATATGATATAGATCTAGAAAATCTAGATAATAATCTATAGTCTGTACCACTTCGATTTGGACCTAATAAATTGTGTTTACATTCAACAATTGGGCATGAAATGCGTCCGAAACTATCGCAACGCAAGTATTTTACATGGTCGTTTTGAAACGTACCACTCACTAGATCAGAAACTGTAGTTTTTATAAAGAATTGACATATGTTCACAATGCACACATTGATAAAAGTCCGAGAGGTAGTAGCCATTTTGTAACTTTTTGTCACGTGTCCAAGCAACTTTTGACCTCGTA
>JBDFRD010358794.1:0-10023 GCA_039654405.1 Bullina lineata | reverse complement strand
TCCTCCTCCTCCTCCTCCTCCTCCTCCTCCTCCTCCTCCTCCTCCTCCTCCTCCTCCTTTTTCTTCTTCTTCGTCTTGTCGTTGTCGTCCAAAAACTGTGCCAGAACACTCTCAAGTTGTGCCAGAACACTCTCAAGTTGTGCCAGAACACTCTCAAGTTGTGCCAGAACACTCTCAAGCCGTATGAGAAAACTAATTGTGTCAGAACTCTCTCAAACTGTGAGGAACCACTCTCAAAGTGTGTCAGAACACTCCCACACTCTCACGCCATAAATAAGAAAACTCTCAAACGGTACCAATATACCCTCAAGCTGTGTCAGAACACTCTCAAACTGTGTCTGAAAAGTCTCATATAGTGTCAGGACACTCTCAAATTGTGTGAGAACACTTTCACGCCGTGTCAGAACACTCTCAAGAAACGTAAAAACACTCTCACTCTCTTAAGCTGTGTCGGGACACTCTAAAACTGTGTGAGGACACTCTCAAGTTGTTCTTTTTCTTCTCGTCGAGTACGATGTTATCTGTCAGCGATGTTTATTATTAAAATAGACAAACAGTCAGAAATCAACCTTAAGTTTTTGGAACAGTGTAATTACCAGTTATGTCGGCAATGAAGGATGCAGCGAAAGAATGAAACTGATGCATTCACTTTATGCTTGCATTTTGGTCCAGCATAGAACTTCCTCAGTACCGCGCACAGACTAATGAAAGATTTAATTTTGTTATCTGAGTACCGCGCAAGGGTAATCAAATGGTTATAATTTGGGCACAATTTTTATATAAATCTGGCATGATTGCTGTTTCCGGAAAAACAGAGGGCAGGGGAAAAGGAAAAGTATGCCAGTGAAAAGTGTTGAACCGAGTAGATCTATATTCCAAAAGAAGGGTAGGCCCCATT
Organism: Bullina lineata; assembly: GCA_039654405.1. Classification (NCBI taxonomy): domain Eukaryota; kingdom Metazoa; phylum Mollusca; class Gastropoda; family Bullinidae; genus Bullina; species Bullina lineata. The sequence goes on along the minus strand of JBDFRD010358794.1, from coordinate 9,125 downwards.
CTGTTACACTTTGCATGAATTTGCGATTTCAATTCAAACGTCACGGTTTCTAGATTATATTTATTCTAAATTGTGTTCGTTTTCGAGTCCTGAAGTCATAATAAATGACCAACTAGACTCCCCAAGAGTGTGTGGTGCAGTCTGTCCCTGTCACTCCCACTCCCCCTTCTTTCAATACTTTCATTCATTTCATTTGAAAGCACACTCAGCAATCTCAGAGAAACATTTTGTTCAATAATCGTGCACTGGGTTTGCAGGTTTTATTTAAGAAGCACAACGAAAATTGTGTTTGTAAGTGGTATTAAACGGGTAACAAAAGTTGCAAGCCATGTTCTGCTCTGCCAGTATAATAATTGGCAAATTTATAAAACTTTTTAGAACTGAATGAAGAGATACAGTAGTTATAGAGTAAGAGTCTAGTTATAGATATCTAGATCTATATTAGATTATATTTATCTGGATCTAGATGCATATCTAGTATTTAGTTAATGTTAGGTTAGTAACAGCCTGTCTCACTTATTATGACCTAAGAAAACACAGGCTAAAATGCAATAAATTAGCGTGAATGGCTCTGTCGGTTGGAAAATGAAAATAGTTCGCCATCAGGCTTTGAAGCGTTATAATGCAGCTCCAGATCTGGATCTACTCTTAACAAGACTTTAAAAATGTGAACATGACCGTAAAGTATATTTGGTACAGTCCTGTTCATGCAAAAACTGGTGCCATTTCACATTAACGGCAGGGCAGAATTAGATCTCTATGTAACATGATTTAACATGCATGTATAGCAAGCCTGATCAAAATGTGAGGTTTGAAACCAAAGCTGTTTGGCTATTAGACCAACTCACTGTAAAAATAGGCCTGCGTGCAGAGAATATAATACGGTATCGCTAAAAATGGCTGACTTTATAACAGTGCTTTATTCTTTATCAAAAATTAGCCTAAATTGCTAAAAGTAGCTAAACAAAACTAAAAAAAAAAACCTTGTTACCGTACTCATCATCATCAATTCCACTAGGTCAAAGGTTGCTTGGGTACATTGAAAAAATGGCTACCACTTTTTGGAATTTTATCAGCATGCATTGTGAATTGGTGTGTGTTCTATAAAATACCAAATTTCTGATCTCATGAGGACTGCTTCAAAACCCGATGGCGAAATATTTGTGTTACTACTAGGCCTATATTTTCCAACCCATTTCATGCTAAAGTATAGATCTAGAAATCTATTTGAATTTAGCTGCCGTACTAACCAAAGTGACACAGACAATACATTACAAGACAAGGTATATGTGAGCCAACAATGAGTACCACCCAGCAACACTAGATAGCATTGCTTGCTTTATAACATGATGATATCTTTTTAACCAATTTCATGATCATTTTTTATTCTGAAATTTTGGGGTCTTAATTGAAGTCACACAGACCATCATCTAGAAAAAAAAACAACTCTAGATCTATATCTGAATAAAATGATGTCATCTAAATAAATAGTAGGCTTACAGTGAACCTGGGATATAACGAGCTTGGATTCAACAAGACGTTGCATTCAACGAGCAACTTTTTTTTTTCTCTATTTGCCTTTGTATTTTGTACCTGGGTTAGAACATCTAGGCCTACCAAAATCTACCAACCTCAAGTATAACGAGGTTATCATTTTGAAATGGGGGCTTCTCATCCCTATCTGGTGTGACGCCAGAGAAATGAGGCAATTCATGTGTGCTTCACATCAAAAGACAATCCCAACTCGACTGCATCAGTGTGTAGGCCTTGGTGCTTTGACGCCCACGCACGCATACATCATGCCTAGATTCTAGGCCAGGTTTGAGTTTTGAGATTTAAAACAGTCATGCTTTTGTGAGCCAGTGAGACCTTCCCTGGAAAGTAAAATCACTAAATTATTGCATTGCAGTAGCTTCCAATTCATTGCAAGGTCATGTTTTTTATTTGAATCCAAGATTTCTGGTCCAAATAGAATTAACACAGACTAGTGTGGAGTTTCCGCACTGAACTTGCTTAAATTGAGATCTTTCAGTTAAAGTGAACTCTTTTTGAAGGGCTAAGGCGCATTTTTGTCCCTCTTTTAAAGTAGATAAATCTGTATTGCATTCTTTGAACAAGAAGAAAATAAAAAGCATTTTGTTAAAAGTGAACTTGAGAGCGTCAAAGACCTTAGCACACTGTTCCAACCATGTTTTTTCATTCTTATTTGTCAAGTTTTTACCCCATCACATACATACAGCCATGCAGCAACACTTGTTCTCCTTGGCATTTATTTTCTATGAACTCAAGGTGTTAAATTAGCTACAAACTGCATCATATGATTGCACACCTGTCATAATTGTTAATAATTGTTAATAAAACTGTCATAATATATATCTTGTGTTTGTTGAAGTCTAATGAAGCCGAGTCTGATGCATTCACAAGTGAAGACTGTGAGCAGTGTGTAAGTTAGCAGAGACTGCCTTTTGAAATCTAGGACAATCATTGGAAAATATTACATGTAGGATGTTAATAGGTTTTAAATTTTAAACTGACAGTGAAAATAACATGTTTTTCGTCAATCAAGAGAACATTTTTATGATGAATTTAAATCTAAATTCAAAACTGTTTCCTAGCAGGAGGAGGAGGGATTTTGGCAATGTTGTAGAATACAGTAACCATTTTTTGTTTATATTTGAATAGAAACTACTGATGGTGTGAATGAAAGATCTGTGCACACTTAGTCATCACCTCACAGAGAAGTGTGAGTGGATTCATAGTTTTAACATGTGTTTCATTATAAATACAAAGAACATCATTTTGCGAAGTTCAACAAAATTATATTAAGCTCACCACGCTTCATGCTATCCTCATCTGCGTATTGAGGAATTTGGTTTTACTTCAAGTATGTATGTACATGTACATGTAGTAAGTTTGTTTCTTTCCGGTCTAATTTTGTTTGGATTTTTCTCGTTGGTGACCTCTCATTTCTTGCTTTAAGATTTATAAAATATATTTAATATCCTTTATTTTGTGAAATTCATATTAACCATTACCAAAAACTAAACTTATGTAATTGATCTTTGTTAACATTATTTCCATGTTCATTTCAGATGGAAGAATTTTGCCAGCATGCCCATCTACGATGTTTATTGAGTCTTCAATAGCCGTCCACTTTTACTGCCAGATCCTTTTAATTCAAGCCATGGATCAACGTGCGCAAGCAGAGATATTGGTGTTCAGGATCATACATCATGTGGTGGTTTGATCTCTGAGCTGATCCTGAAGCTGCATGAGAAGAGTTTAGAGATGAACCCAAAAGTAATTATCAGAGAAACTGAGCATTTCTAAGAGTGTGTAAACTATGATGCCTGGTCAGAATTGCAGCAGGAACTCTGCACAATCATCTCTCCATTTATTTATCCTTCCTACTTACAGGTCAAGATGGGACAGCATCCGATCGACATGGAATAGAAGTGGATGCAAGTCTTGAGTTTCATGACCCACCTGCGATCTTTACTTTGTAATGGCTCTTCTGAGGTTACATCAGAAATTCCTGCATGCTGAAAAGGAGCAGGGGCAAGAAACAGTCAAAATATCCAGGAAAATGTTGAATGAAAGAGACCGTGTTGAATCAATGGGGGATGAAGGTAACAACCAATAGTTCCTTCGCTGTCTAAAATGTGAATACTCAGTGAAATATTTGGCCAGCTTGAAGAAACAATATGGCGTCTGACAACGACACCATGGGGGTGAATGGCCACTCCCCTCTCTTGCAGTCTGGAAAGACAGGTCTTGGGAAGGAGAGCCGGAGCCAAGCCTCGGACAAGCCTTTCGAATGCCTGGTGTGCGGCTCAGCCTTCTTTCAAGTGAATACACTGAGGCAGCACATGCTGGCTCACACCAACATCAGGCCCTTTTCCTGCCCCTCTTGTGACTACATCTGTCAGACCAAGAAGCAGCTGGACATGCATGCTGAAGTCCATCGGAAGGAAAACTTTTCTTGTGACCACTGCCAGATCCGGTGTCGAACCAAGCAGGCGTTGGCCATTCATTCCAGGGTACACACGGAGAGCAACCCCTTCTTCTGTCCCGAGTGCTCATTGTCATTGCCATCGCAGCTGGAGCTGAAGAAGCATCTGTTGACACATGCCAATCTCACGCCCTTTTCCTGCGATCATTGTGATTTCAAGTGCCAGCGCAAAGCTCAGCTCAACCAGCACTTGTTAACTCATGCTGATGTGAACCCACTGGCCTGCTCCTTATGCGAGTTCTCATGCCGCTCTAAGACCATGTTGCTTACTCACATGATGGGCCACATGAACGATGAAGACATTTCGGAGAATTTGAAAGCTGAGGAGGAAAACCTTTTTCATGCAAGTGTGAAAAGCAGAGCCGTGGAGCGACAGATGTCCAAGGAGAGAGAAATTTCTAAGGGGAAAAGCGAGACTCTGGCCCAAGGCAGTCTGGCCACAGAATCTGTCACGATGGAGCTGGCATGTGCTGTATCCGGAAGAACTGAGTCTATGTTAGAAACGCCCAGCATTCCGTCCAATTTTTCATTGGATGTTACTGAACTCTCAAGAAATGGCGATCACTCTGGGCTAGCTTCAGATATTGACCAGATCCTGAATGATTACGGTGATCATTTGGATGGGTCTATAGGAAGAACTCATGCAGAAGCAGAACTCAGTTCAGACAAGCAGCAGGTCAGCTGTGAGACGACATGTGCCAACGTGCCAGAGTCCCAGACAAATCTTGTGCTGGTGGAAGAACAGTTCCTGACTGAGCTCAATGCACAGACAAGCATCAAGGAGGAGGAAATCAGTGAGGATGGGGGCCAGGAGCTAGACTCTGATGAAGACTTCCCCAAGGATCTGCTCTACTGCTCCCATTGCAACTTCATTTGTGAGTCGTATGCTTACCTGAAGAGGCACCTGCATGCTGAACACACAGACCGAGAAGTCTTCTCGTGTCCCCATTGTGAGTATTTCTCGATGTCTGAGGAGAAGTTGAAAAAGCATATATTTCGACATTCATCTGTAAATGGGGAATCCGATCGTGCCTTTTCGTGTGACCAGTGTAGCGTGTCTTGCAAAAATAGCTCTGAACTTCGTAAGCATCAATTAGTGCACACAGATATCAAACCATTCTTGTGTGTTCTTTGTGGATATCGCAGTCGGCGGAAGGCAGGGATGGCAGACCATGTACTTGTCCATCTCAAGGTTAAGCCTGTTGCGTGCCCTAAGTGCAATTACACGTGCCGCACCAAGAAAAACCTGGCTAGTCACCTGAAGAGGCACCTCAAGAAGAAGAAACATGAGTGTCCTTTTTGTGAGTTCACCTGTGCGACTCGGCCAGTGTTGAAAAAGCATGTCTTGACGCATAAGGACAAGAGACCAATTGCCTGTGATCAGTGTTCTTACAAATGTTGGCTCCAGTCTGACCTTAAGAAGCATGCCATCATCCATTCACATGTACGCCCATTTAAGTGTAGACTGTGTGATTACAGCTGTAATCGTGCTTCGCGGTTGCAGCAGCATATGTTTGTCCATAAGAAATCAAAACCATATTCCTGCACCCTGTGTAGCTACACTGCACGCACTAAACACCGACTGAAGCAGCATATAGCATCACATGGAGAGGAAGATAGAAATCAGTATTCTGCTCATGAGAACAATCAAAACCGTGAAGCAAAACATAGGGCAAAGTCCAAAATCCTGGTGAATGCAAAACAAGAAGAATTTGAAAATGACAGCACTCAAATCTCTTCTGAAGCAGATATAGAGGCCATTATACAAAGCTTTTGTGAAGAGAATAAGCCCCGGAAAGAGGCCCAAATCATTAAGTGCACGTTTTGCGACTACTCATGTAAAAAATTGTCCCACTGGAAGCGTCACATGTCCACGCACTCCACTGAGCGACCTTTCCACTGTCCTGAGTGTGACTATCGCGGTAAGTGCCAGAGTGACCTGAACAGGCACTCAAAACGCCATTCAGGTATCAAACCTTTCTCCTGCAAGCTGTGCAGCTACTCCTGCTATGAGATGGGAGACTTGAATGCCCACCTGTTGACGCATACAGACTTCAAAGCCTTCAAGTGTCACCTGTGTGACTTTGCCACTCGGAGAAAGCACCACCTGAACGAGCACCTGATGATGCATACAGATGCCAAACCCTTCCTGTGCTCCATCTGTGGGAACTCGTATCGCACCAACTCCAAGCTGCGTGAACACATGTGGAGGCACACCACGGAGAAAAGTGTCCAGTGCCAGCATTGCAAGTTCCGGTGCTGGCGCCAGAGCGAGCTGGCCAAGCACATGAAGAAGCACACGGAGCCCAGGCTGAAACGTGAATATGTGGAAAAGGAGCGGAAGACCTTCTTGTGCCCTCACTGTGGCTATGCCTGTAAGTACAACTCCATCCTCAAGGCCCACATGAAGACGCACTCAGACGAGAAGCCCTTTGTCTGCCCACACTGCGCCTTCCGTTGCCGCAGCAAGGGCCAGCTGAAAAGCCACGTGGCGAAGCATGCGGACAACAAGCCTCTGACCTGCGAGTTCTGCCCATTCTCGTGCAAGCATGATTCTAGCCTACGTCGTCACAGGCTCATCCACACAGTTAAGGAGCCCATCCGATGCCATTTCTGTGAGTTCACTTGTGTTCGGCCGTATGATCTGAAGAGACACATGAAGAACAAGCACCATATAGACTTGCCCTCCGGCTACCACTTGGAGTTGAAGTCTGGAGGTAACTTGAGCTTTGCCAGTAGGGGCAGGGAAACAACAGAACTGCTTCTGACATCCCAGCCGCCTGTTACGCCTGCTGTAGATCACTTGGTCGCTGGTGACTTCCTCTTGGCATCTTGTAGTAATGGCGTCTCATCAGCTTCCGAACAATTTTGACAAAGTGTGGGAATGGTATGAATGTGTGTATGTAGCTCATGAATCAGTTATTGGGGGTCGTTAGGCTGAGGTGGTGAGAAAGAAGATGTTCAAATTCAGACATGAAGTGTACACTTTTACATTGAAAAGTGTGAAGTTGGTCTTGTTGTCACAATACAAGTACAGTGATGTGAATATCCAGTTCTGTGATTGCCCTTTAAAAGTGCCTTAGAAATTATTTATTGAATAATAGAAAGCAAAAATACATGTTTTAGCTAGATTATCAGGAAAGTTTCATTAATCAGGCTGTGCATTAAGTGATGCTGGCTCGCCTGAAAAAGAGAATGGTGCCTAGTTTTCAAGATGAACACCACAGCATGAAGGTAGAGAGTGAGGCTTACAGATGGACAATGACAATGAGCCTACAAACTGCAGCACAGTGTTTCAAAGTACATCTATTCCTTATAGCCCTGGTATTTAACTAATTGTTTCTGAAGCAGGTGATTTTTGCCTTATAATGACTTCAACTGATCTTGATTTTTGTTTTTTTTTGTTTTGTTTTATTTGGGGCCGGGGGGAAATAATTGTTTTTGTACTCTTCACTTCTCCATTATTTGTGATATTTGTATACATTTTGTGCAATTTTGCTATTTTCAATCGTTTGAAAAGATGAATCATTCTCCTTTATGTTATTGTCATTGAGAGGAGTTGAAAATTACAATGATGATAACATTTTTTAAAAAAAGGCCTAGCATTAGGATTTCTTGGTACATTTGTAGGGAAAGTCTACATGTAAGTCTAAGTGCTTTTTGTATGGCCTGTATCCAATTTTTTAAAAGTCCAAATGCACCATTTCATGTGATTGTGTGTGTGTCTGTAATGGTTGGAACAGGCACGAGGAAGTTTAAATAAATAATCCTTCGAGTACTTGCAAGAAATGTGTGCTTAAAAAGACTAATAAACTTAATTCAATTAAAAATTAGCATTAGAGTTCTGGATTTTATGGAAAACAGGCAAATAGTATTTTATACGTCGATTGTCAGAGTTCAGTTTTCATGCAATTTATTCCTTGTCCAATCTTACATTGTATAAATTCTTGTACAATTTCTTGTATAGATTTTTAGTTTCTCACCAACTTCTGCCTCAATGTAACTGAAGATAAAAAGAGTGATGTTTGCATAATTAATTATTGATGTATTGCATTTCTTTTAAAATCTTGCATATATTTTGACACACAAGAAATTGTTTGTATAATTTGCCTTCTAATTATTGCATTGAGTGTCATATAATTTTTCAATCGTCTTGTCTTTCTCGGGTTTTGCCCACTATCAGTTACATGTACTATAGTCCTGAAGACATTATGTGTATTGGATTCACTGATTTCATGGTCTGAGTGGCCAATATTTTTACCTGTCTTCAAACTTCACGTTGAGTAAATAGCGAAGGCAAAGCTCAGCCTTACCAACAATATATAATTATGTACTTATTTCTTCATAGTAGGGCCTATTGAGGACCTGAGCAATATTATCAATATGAAAATTAAGTCGAAAAACTACAATAATACATTTTCGAGAGAAATAGTGTTTGAATTTTGTAAACAGTTTAGTACCAAAGCAAACTAGAAAACTAGGAAAGAAAATAAACAATCTTAGGAGTGTGTTTATAAATGAACCGGAACTGGAAAAACAGGAACTATCAAAGCATGTAGGCCTATGGGTTGGAACTGACAAGATTTACGAACTAACTTGATAATACTATCAAGACGTCCACCCTCATGAAGTTATTAGAGTCCTCAGGAAAGACTCGTAGGCCAGTGTCCCTCAAAATATTTGTATGTTGTGAGGGCACACTCCTTTTTAATTTTAAAAGCCTGTCTTTTGAACATATACGACTTACTTTTCTTTTTCTATCTTTTTTTTTAAAACGACATATATGGCAACGTTATCTAGCATAGTTCTATCAGCCGTCGTGGCTCTACTTGGTCGGTCTCTGCTTTGTGACCATCTTTTTTCTTAGTGTGTGTGCTTGTAGATTCGAATGGCCTTCAGTTTCATGGTGGCATATAAACCTGTCTTATGATGGACCACTTGCAGTCTAAAATATATCGTTTCTTTTCGTGTTATACGCAACTTAATATGCTTATTTTTAGGGGGGGGGGGGGAGCATCTTGCTCTACACGCACTGGTATCCTTCTCCCTGTCTTTTTACACACACACCCACACACACACACCCATGTTATGTTTGAAACAACTTGTTCATCTC
>JBDFRD010358683.1:0-10024 GCA_039654405.1 Bullina lineata | reverse complement strand
AAATTATTCAGCCCGGAAATTTCTGCTCTTTGTTAAACTTTATATTTATATATGCCACATTAGTATTTATCTATGACAAAATCATGCTCTATCAGCACAAAAGATTATGTCTTTGTTATTTAGCATTTGGGGTGTGTTTTCTTCAAAAATTGTTTGAATGTTTTTATCATTCCTTCATGCTAATTCATGTCTAAAGATTAAAGAATGTTATTTTTTCCTTGTACATTTTCATGAAAAATACTCTTGTAGAAAGTAGACATTTTTTTACATTACAACAGTGGTACCGGTATGTTATGGGTTCATAAGTTTGAGAGATTTTGTGATTCCTTTGGTTTGTAGTTGCTTCTTCATTGGATAAAAAATATACATGAATTTTGTTTATCTCAAAAAGCCCAAGAAAAAATGGAAAAGCAAATGTTTCAAACAAAAAAACTTAATGGATGTTTTCATCGACACAGACCCCATTACATCAGAGTCTAAGGCCTTTAGCACAGCTTTCAATGTCCTGTGGATGGACAGGTTTAATATAAATTTATGTAACAAAAGACAAAGGCAGTGAACTCTCCAGATGTTGTTTAGAAACCTATAATATTAATATGAACTTTTGCCACGGAAGTCTTTTACGTTCACCTGTGACAAAATTTATCATATTGCTACACAAAATGATTAGCTTATTAATGTTAATATCCCAAGGAGTCTACAGCATTTCATAAAGGCTTAAAGAAAGGGTTATGTAAGTTTTAATTTCGATTAACATTTTTTTTTTTTGGTACATTTTTTTTTCCCCCAAGAAAGGCCCTCAAAATTCCACATTTTAATATTTCACTTAAAATAAACCTCCCATTTTGTAATATAAAAAGAAAAAAAAAGCCACCTGGCATATCATAGGTAAAAATATGGAAATTGCGTCATCAGTGCACAATTCTCTACTCATTTTGTTCAAACTTTTCCAGAATTGTTTTCTTTTTATTCATTTGTTCACTGAGTTTACCAAAAAAAAGTTTAGATTATCTACAAGAAATTCTTCTTTGCAAACACAAAGAAGTTTTGACTGGTCTGGTCCCTTCTTAATTTCATGTCTTAACCCTTACATGTCATTCGTCTTGTCCCAGGCTTCCATTGTCTTTTACCAAGTTCTATGAAATATCTATGTTAGGTTGCTGGACTCAAAAACCAAGACAAAGCCAGCCACAATTTTGTGTCCCTGGGAAAGGCACTTTGCTTGATGTTTTCTCTTACAATCTAGATTCAAAGTGGCTGAAGCATATTCTGCTTAGGACGTAAACCTACAACAGACTAGTGTCCTGTCTAAGAGATGATCAAGTACTATCTTTTCTGCTTCACAATACTGGTACACAAACAAGCTCTGGGCTCTTTGGCTGTACAGGCCTTAAAGAAACTGCTTATGAAACTAGCTTCTTACACTTCATTATAGCGATCATTGCTATAGTAAATTATCCTACCAATAAGAACTACTTCAGCAAGAAATGTTCACTGGTAGTGGTAGTTTATAGAGCTTTTTAAGCATTTGTGCCTTTACTACACGTTGGTCAGTGACTGCAAGAATCATTTTGTACTGCCACTACTGTAAAATAAACAAATAACTGCTCATATGAATAACACCCAATACTAAATTCATAACTATTTCTCCGACATTGCCAAAGGCATAAAACTAGTGGCATTGGCACCATGTGCATAGGAGCTTAGGATTAAAACCTAAACAATATTTTAATATAACTATGACAATGATATGCTCCTATACTTACTTATGAATGACATGTTAGAAAAGGTTCCATTAAAACAATTTTGTTTTACCATGACTAGACAACACTGAATAAAAATTGTGAAGGGAAAAAAATTACTCAACTAAAACACAATAGGATCATGGCAAGGGTTAAGACATAAATGGTTTATGACATTGTAACAAAGGACGCTTTCAATTTTAAATTTAGCAAACCAGCTCAATTTTTAAATGTCGATATTTGTCCTGATATTTAATAACAACAGTTTTCCCCTTTCCTCTAATAACACTTATCATAAAAAAACAAAAAATACAAATAAAAGGGAAAGGGATATCATTACAGTAATAAATTATAAGGAGGAATACAACAGCTAATTCATAAAGTTACACAATTACCTTATATTTGTATTGGTATGTGTGCCTGCTAGTGCTACACAAGATTTCTAAGCGTACTGGAATCTTCACCTTTTAATATTTTATTTAATCACAATTCATCACAAGCAAATCAAAGCTTCAACAGATCACCAAGATATTCTATAAACCATTATTATACAAGCGCACTTGGCAAAGTAGCACAAAGTTTGGGCAAAATCACTGGTCCTTTCTATTATTTAAATTAATTTAACGAAAGAACATGTTGCCTTCGATCAACCTCGCTCAACTGGCAGCTCAGTTGCCTGTGCATGCCCTACAAGTTAAGAAAAGCAGTGTATCAATGTGTACCGAGTGTGAATATTTCTTATTGAGACCAGCTCCCTGTTTAAAAACAATCAGTGCTACAGAAGTTGTCATCCTCTTACAGGAATTGACAAGCAGAATTTGTTTAGCCTTTAAAAGACTAGTTCACACCCTTTCCACTAGTCATATTGGCACTAATTCCACACTGTGCTGTGATGTTACAGTTTAATGCATGCATTTCACTTTGGTATTCACTGCTTTATTGTCTAACGCGTCCTAATGTGATTTAAAAACTGCAAAATATTCAGTTGAAAAACTCGGCTGACCAGATAATAAATGCCCGTGTATATTGCTTTAATTCTTTAAAAACAATGATAGTGTTGCTGCATTTATGCCTGTATCAATGCTGAATTGTTTTTGCAGCAAATGTTGACTCCACAAACTTCACAAAAAAAGTTATATATATACGGTTTCATGTTACAATCACATTGAAGATACCAAGCAAAGGCAGTGTTATAGGAGATGTCTCAGTAAATGATAAGCTTCCCTTTATAATTATAACTAACTTACGAAAATTAATATCAAAATTTGAAATAAAAAAATGAATACCAAATATGGCTCTCCAGCACTGAACCTCGATTGATTCCTGTAAAATGGTATATTTGACACATCCTAAAAAAAAGGTCACAGGGGCTAAAATGTCTTCCTATGTATGGCTTTCACTCCTTCCTCATGGTATTCCCGTTTCGACACCCACATTTTCCTGAATGTGTCAAGGGATGCAAGAATGGAACCACTGCAACAACAAACAAAACATGAATGAATCAGTTCCGTCTTTAATTTAAAACAAAACAAAAAAAATAGTAAAACCTTATTGCACACAAAGGATGATTAATTTTACACAAAGATGCAAACAAAACTCTTTATTGTCTGAACAAAATTTATACACATTTCATTTTATCAGCTTGCAACTCTTAGCATGAAGCTAATACCAGAAAATAAGCCCTTTTTTTTTTTCAGTCCCTCATTAGAAAAACAACTTACCCAATCCAGGTAGAGTATAATCTTTCTTGAGGTGCAGATATCTGGAAGAGAAATGAACGCAATCTGTCTGTAAACTTGCATTGAAGGAAAACATTATCTGACATTTTGAAGTTTCTTTTTCAAGATAAAATATTCTAGTTTAACTCTTCAACGAGATATGCTCACAAATTGGTGTATAAACTCCCAACAAGAAAAAAATGATGATACACAGCAATGGTCACCAAATCAATTCCCTATTTCACTTTAGGCTTGCATCATGTATGCCTGGTGAGTGACAACAGAATGTGCACATTTTTTGGCGTTGGGATTAAATCACACCAGCTATCCTCACAGAAACGGAAACATGTGCAGACCAGTTGCTAATTATGTCTGCAAGTCAGTTTGACTCTCTTGTTCACAAGAAAGAATCCACGACTGATGAGATACTATCAAATTTGTCGTGAGTATTTTATACACAGCAGAACAAAAATGAAGATATTTACCAACTCAAACATAGATATAAATGACAATCTCCTCACCATTATTGGCTGAAACAATATTCCAGGAAAAAACAGTGAATGAGGACTTAAAAGGCCACCAGTCAAAGTTGTTAATGACCATTTTTTTTAATTTTCACAAAATTTTGACAGTCTCATTAAAGGGAGATTTTAAAACTAATTACTCACCCTTAACTTGACTTCCCTAGGCGCTAATTTTTTAAGCTCGCTTAGAAGCCTGTCCCCAAAACCTGAGGAGGAAAAAAAAAAGTTTAAGGCAACAGGACAGGAAGACATGTATGTATATTGAAGGGCAGAAGAAATATTTACAAATGGAATGGTAACTTATCTATACCTTCACATCATTCTAATATTGAATCCGAATCCATTTATCATATTAATATTATTATGCATGTAGTAAGTCAAAAGGAAGTAGTAACCAGTAAATATTTCAAGTCTGAATGAGAAAACAGAAGATCACTGTAACCGATTTTCTTTTGCTTTGAGCCGGTTGTTGGCAGGATTTTAAGGAAAAATGAAGACCAAACTTCCAGAATCAGCTTACACCCAATCCCCTCCTTACTTCCCTTTCGACCCAGGATCTGCAAGCTTCCATAAAAATCTCACCGTAAAATTGAAACAGACTTGTACCTAATTAATTTTAAATTTAGGACTTATATTTAGTTGCTACGCAATTTTTGTTTTGTATATACTGGCATGGTGTTTCATTTAAAAATTTCTTGTACAACATTTACCTCTGAAAAGTGTAGAGCCACCACTGAGAACAATATTGGAGTAGAGCGTTTTTCTCAGGTCTAAATCTGACTTTTGGATCGAGCAGGACAGAACTTCATGAATACCCTCACACTCATCTCCGATGAGATCTGGTCTGAACAGCAACTCTGGGGCACGGAATCTAGCTGGACCAATCTGAAAAAAAAAACAAATTGACCATACCATTTACATCTTTCAAAACAGTCCATCTGTGTTTGACTAAGTGTCTTATTCAACTTGTTTCATCTTTCTCAATTTTTACAAATGAACAAGACAAAGCATTATGCAAGGAACCATAAAATAGTTCTGGTGACAAAGGGTCACCTTTTTTCTATATCCTGCCAGTTTAGATTCTTCACACTTAAAGAATTTTAACTCATTCCCACCAAAACAGCCCGCAGTCACTCATTGCGTGATGCCATGTATGTACCTAGACCGCCCATTATCGACTGCTGAGTTTCTCTTACTCTATTTCTTTGACACCAAGACATCTTGTCGCAATCAACGCGAAAGAGGAAGCCACGCATACACAAGATTTTAAGCTTTCCCACAATGTTTTTATTTTTGTTTTAGCTCTGCTAACACTTTTTGTAAGCCAAATTGAATATCAAGGTTTTCTTGGTCAAAAATCCATTTCAAATTTTTTCTCAGCCGTTGGATGACTTGTAGAATTGGTTTTGTGACATGACTGGGACTGTTTTATTCAGTTTTTATCTAAATTTTATTTCATTTATATCATGTTGTTTATTTTTTTTAGTCTTTCAAAAAGATACTGTCAAATTTTTCACGGACTTACTTCCCTTTTCTTAGGGTGAGGGAATTATTAGATGAGACTGAGTTAATAAACACCTCTGAATCAGTGGGGCGAAGGGCATGAGTGAGAGAGTGAGTGAATCAGTGTTGTTGAAATGTGAAACTGAACATTATTCAAAGATTACTTACTTCTACAGCGTTTCCATCAGGAAGTGTGTAGGGTACTTTCTCTGAATCCATACTCTCTTCTCTCAGCGGGTTGATGGACAGATAGCACAGTCTCTGCAAGTAAGAACATTTGTTATGTAGCAACAATGTAAATAATGCATTTGTAAGGGAAATATGAAACCTCAAAGTCAACCTGTGAATCTTTCAATCTTGAAAAGTAATTCATGTCTCGGAGACAGATCGACAGATCTATATATACAGAGAGATATCTATTTAATAGAATTATATAGATTGCTGATCATATAACAACCCAGAAATGACCTTACGCACACAGAACACAACCTCAGATCAACCAACCTCCTTAAGCTGTTTCACAATTTCAAATTCAGCAGATGTGTGAAAGTCAAAGCCTTCTTTTCTTAGCAGTAACCTCAAGTAGCGAGTGACATCACGGCCAGCAATGTCGACTCTCATGATGCTGTGGGGCATGGTGAAGCCTTCATAGATTGGCACAGCATGTGTAACCCCATCCCCTGCATCTAACACAACTCCTGTGGTTCGACCGGTTGCATATCTGGGGAGAGAATTTCCTCATAACTAATTTATGTTCGATCTCTAAGCAGAGTCATTTTTAAATATATATGTGTGCATACAATAATACTGTCTGAGAGAATTTTATATTACTTTTCACTGTTTACTCACAATGTCCATTTGCTAAAATTGTATATATCACAATTGCTCTTTTTTTTTAATTTTTTTTTTACAAGTGAGACTACTCACTTTTATTACTTACTGAACCTAATGTAAACAACAAACTTATAAACATTAATTCACCATAGTAATTGATTAAAGAAAACAGCAAAACTTGCTCAAAACATTTAAAGCACTTTTGAAATTAGAAAAGAAAAAAAAAAATCAAAACAAATTTATCAGTATAATTCTGACATGGAAAAATTTGCATTCGAAATGTAATAGCAACAGAATTAAAATATCGCACCCTTAAAATATACCGAACTGATGGAAAAATGCACTCACAAACTAAGTACGGCTTGCATGGAAACGAAGAGGGCTGGAACGTTGAATGTTTCAAAAAAAATTTCTGCAGCTTTCTCTCTGTTTCTTTGAGGATTCAAAGGAGCTTCTGTTAATAAAACAGGATGCTGAGGATAAAAATTAAAAAGACTTAAAAAATGCAGCTTACTTTTCTTGAAACTCATGTGATTATCTGAAAACTGATTATACATAAAATGACATAAGTTCCATATATATCATATCCATGTACATTGTATCCACAAAACCAGAAAATCATATACAGTAGATAAATCCTTTATCTAGAAATACTGATATATCCATAGAAAGTAAAAAAATCTTTCAATTGAACAGTTGAGCTAGAGTCTGATATGAGTCTGAGAAAATCAAGAAGCCACCTTTTTTTTACTTATAAGCTGTGGCTTGTAAAAAAAAAAATCATCCAAATACAGTAGTCTCCACCTAAGAACCCGCCCCTCGGAAGACACGATTATCATGTTCTTAGCCGGATCGGGCTCTTGGGCAGATTTCAAAAAGGGATGAATCATGTGTCATAAATCATGTGTATACCAACATAGCCCTCATTTCTCGCCGCACTAACACATTAATGAAGTGTCATCTCTGATCAAATGAATCTGTGATTGGCTTACTTAAATTTTTAAAACACGAATCAAAACCATGCTTATTCCCTGTCAGACTATCCCCGTCTCCATTACGCAAATCAATACAAGACGCTGGCGGCTCCATTCCATAAAATCTCACTTAAAAACCCATCTTTGTTCTGAGTCCGTGCCGAGATGCCACTTCCACTAGGCCTACGTAGGTCAAAACAAAGAGCAGTATTGCTTCGTGACTGATTAGGGGTGACACTGGGTTGCAGGGTCACACAACATCGACACGATGGGGAAGAGGGGGGAGGGGTGTTGAAGGTGTCGGTCGGAGAATAGGGGGGACACAACAACAAAGCGTAGATCTAGCCAATTATGACTGGTCTAAGATGCAAAGGGATGGTGGGTTCTTAGGCAAAGACCACTGTACCACATCACATTTTTTTTTAAAAAATAAGAAGATTCACAACAACAACAAAATGTACTACCAGTACACGTTGCACCTGCACCTTCTGTGATAGAAGTCTGTATATTTTATTCAAAAGATTTAAATATTTCATAATAAACTATTTATACGAATGCAAAACAAACCTCCTCTGAAATTGTCTGAAGTTGGTCCTTTGAATAAATATACTGCCATATTTGCTCCATGTCATTCCAGTCTTTCACTATACCATGTTCCATTGGATATCTAATGGAGAGTAGACCCCTGTGTTCCTGGATACAGAAAAAAGTTACTTTCATCATTTTTTTAAATGAACTCACATAAATTCAGAACATGAGACTAATATCTCCCAGAACAAGAATAGCCTACAAAATATAACACTAAATTCTAAATATTGTCCTCAAGAATGAATGTTTGCCTACAACTTCAGGATAAGATATTCATTGGAACTGATCATTTTATTTCTCACCTGATTCACTTTCAATTTTTTTTTTTTTTAACTCTCGCCTTTCATATATATTTCTTTTTCTTCCCTCTTTTCTACAATCTTATACTCCCTTTATTAGTTCTTTTTCATCTCCTTTAGCACATTTTGACTACTTTCCTTTGTACCCTACTCCTTTTCACACCAATTATTTATGAACTTAAGAACAGTACAAACAATTATAACATTTTCACTTATAATTACTTCAGCTTCTGGTCCAAGAAACATATCTCCTTCGAGGGCACCAGCCATGATCCGGACATGTTTTGGTCTTCCAATGCTGTATAAACAAAATGGAAAATGTAAGTAAAATGATCAAAGAATATTAACACAGTTTGCACAATTTTGCTCTCACTTATCTGCCAAAGACTTTTCTGCTTTTGCCATTATTGGACACTATAAAGAACACTTCATACAAATATCTTTATATTTCATAAAACTATCTTTGAGACATGAATGTGCAAGTTATACAGTCGAACCTGCCTAAGACGGTATCCTGCTTTTTCCCCCGTGGTTAATTCCTATGTCTGACCTGTATAAAACGGAAACCTGTCCAACGCAGAAATGGAAAGCTCTCCCAACTGAGCAAATCACCTGTCACCTGTACAAGACGGAATTTACTAGCCCCAGGCTCCTTTAAAACACGTGTCGAACGATGAAAAGTCTTTCATTTTACCGACCAGAGAAGAAAATCGTGGGAGAAAGACTGCAGTCCCTTTGTGCCCCTCGCTGCTAGACTGCCGGAGCCATAAAATTATGCAGTTGCGCTTGGCTGCAGGCAGTTTGGTACCAAAGCATGGGACTTAAGATTGACTAATCACGAGTGTTGATACCATGTGATGTAAAACCAGAGCGTCCTGGCCAGTGAAAATGAGCCTTTGATTTTTATCGACAATGAAACAGGTCCGTGGTCCCGTCGTCGTTTGCTTGGTTTGCATCCTAAGAACCAATCACAGACTTCTTATTAACATCGATTTTCCAGTCCCGGATGCTTGCAGGTCTGATATCGCAGACGGAGAACCAATCAATCAGCATTTACTCCAGGCTATTTAAGACTATGGCAACCCCCACCCACCCCCTCTCTGTCGACGATATCAGACCAGCTAGCATTCAGGACTGGAAAACCGACGCTAAATAACTTACAACCAACCGAATCCACTCCCTCCCCAATACAACGCCCCCTACAATGGCCCTGCCAAACCGTCGGTGATATCGGACCTTGGAAAACTACGCCTAACGTTAAACAAAGAAACGGATCCCTTCCGTTTTCGTCTTGAGCAGGTTCAACTGTAGTTGTATAAATCTTGATCCAGACAAATTCATCACAACACTTCTTCAGTTTCTTTTGGTAACTTCCTAGTTTGCTTCTGATCATTCAGAATGAAAAAAAAAAAAAGGTGGCACTACTATGAAATAGAAGGTATTTTTCTTTTCATACAAAATTAAATGTTATGAAATAAAATTAGCCAGAAAAAAAATACTTACTAGTTTGGAAAAATGTATTTTGGAACTTGGTCTCCTGCAAAGCCTGCTTTAATAACACCAGATCCCTGACAAAACATTAATGACAAAAATTAGAGAAAAATGTTTTCATCAACTAAAATTAAATTTGAAAATGTAAAGAAAAAATTTGGTAGAAATATTCCAACATTATAACAACACTTTATTAAGAATACGGTCTCACATGACAAATATGGCACTAATATCCACTCAAGATTGAAAGAAGGATTACAAAAAAGAAAGGGGGTAGGCAAGAGAGAGAGAGAGAGAGAGAGAGAGAGAGAGAGAGAGAGAGAGAGAGAGAGAGAGAGAGAGAGAGAGAGA
>JBDFRD010358572.1:0-10024 GCA_039654405.1 Bullina lineata | reverse complement strand
TGTTGAGTGTTTCCTTGAAGTGCTCAGCCCATCTTTGTCTCTGTTCCTCTTTGCCTGAGATGGCATTCCCGTTCTTGTCCTTGACGGGGCGACTAAGGTTGCTGGTTTTTCTAGAGAGTGTCCTGGTGATCTCGTACAGTCTCTTTATGTTTTTTGGCCCCCTGCAGTCTCTCCTTCCGCAGTCAGCTCTTCTGTGAAGTTTCTTGTCTTTTCTTGTACTTCTTTTCACTTGCCAGTTGAGCTCCCAGTAGCGTGCTTGAATGTAGTTGTTTTTTCCCTTCTTGATCTTGTGCCTGGTTTATATCAGTGACCATGTCTCCGTTGTGAATCACTCCTTGTGTTTCTTTGTCTTCTTCCCAAGGACGGTTTTGCATGTTGTCTCCCCAGACCTCTCGCAGAGTGTGCCATTGGTTGGTTTACTGTTTCCTTTGGTACTGTAGTAGGGGAAGCACTTTAAACCTGTTCCTCAGCTCAGCCTTGAATTCACCCGCTTTCCCTTTCTCTTTCAGGCTGTGGATATTAAACTTCACCAACCTTCTTTTTCCCCTCGTTTTCCTCTTACTAAATAAATGCATGTATTTCTTTACTTCGTTATCCCCACGCCTCCTTTCTTCCCTCTCTCCTTTTACTTTTAATTTAATTCTCTTCCTGTGGCTGTTCCTCTATATTTTTCAATCTCAGTGTACATTTCTCCACTATGTGTCCCTTTTTTTTCTCTCCCACTTTCTCTAGTTATCAATCAACCAGTCTACCAGACCAGTAGTCTATCTTTTCTCATTTTCCTACAATTTCATTTATAAATTGTATATTTGTATCATTCTTCTTCTCTCCTTCTTCCAACCAATTCACTTTCAGTCACTCCAATGACGGAGAAAATTCGTAGAAAAACACGTCTTACTATTCCTCCCTCTGACTACAGCTTTACCTTTAGGCCATGAAAGTTGAAAGGTAACCTATGTTGTATTCGAGTTGATGAATGTAATAGTAATAATACATGTTATTCCCCTTCTTTCAAGAATGCAACCTCATCACCCACTTTTCAGTTGTTTTTTTTCTTCTACGTTTCCTTTTCTCTTTTTGCTCCTTTTATTTCTTACTCTTTCCTTCCATCCTTAAATTTGTTCCTGCTCTCTTTATTTCTTTTTCCATTAATATCATGACTTCCATGATTCAGTGCAACGTTTCATTTTTATCTTTCACTGCTTTCTTTTCTTTTCACCCTGTTGTTTTATCCTTCATGTTGGTAACAACTTTTCAATTTACAGTGTCCCAGCCTGATTTTCCTTTCCCTTTGTTTCTGCTCCTTGCGTTTTTCTTTCTTTCTTCTCCTATTCCTATCTGCATCTTTCTCTTCATCTTTTCATGTACACTATCTCCTCCTCCACCACCATCATACCCCTTCTTTTGTTCTTTGTCCCCTCTTCCTTCTCATTTCATCCTCCTTGATCTCTTCTTCCTCCTGCCCCATACCTACTTTTTTCTTTTGAAATGCTGAACATACTCTAACAAGGAAGCCAGGTGAAGCACTTGGAATTTGTCAGTCCACAGAAAATAAGGACAGGAAATTAGACATTAAAATTCAACAAGCTTGCTTTGAAAACTTTTAATTTTATTCCAAAAGGCCAAATTATAAGACACTCTATAACTAGATACCCCAGTACCCGGTATCTAAGTCTATAGCTAGATTCTAATACATGTACATCATCAAAAATGCACTATTCTCTATACATGTACATGTACTAATGTAGCACTGTACCCGGTTCTAGATACATGTATGTATCTATCTAAGTCTATAGCTAGATTCTAATACATCATCAAAAATGCACTATTCTCTACTAATGTAGCACTGTACCCGGTTCTAAATACATGTATTATATTCTAAGTTTAGATTAGTAATACATGTAGTAGCTTCACCCTTTTATCTGCAGTGAACCTCGAATACAACAAGCTTGGATCCAACGACACCTCGTATTCAACGAGCAAAATTAAAAGTCTTTCTTTTTTCTGTCTGTTTGCATTTGTATGGTGTGTATGCCTCCCTCATGTCTGATCGAATGAGTGCCATAGCCTACATCTACCTCTGCTATAATGTATAGTAGAATATGTATACTATTGATATCTGGCCCTCTCAATACATGTAGGCCTACTTTCATCCCCGTTTGACAGGGAGACAAATGAGACCCATCCTCTTTTGAGGCAATTCCTGTGTGCTTTTTACTACATGTATTTAATTACACCCAAAAGACAACCCCAGCTTGGTTGGGACAAGTATGGGCGGACGCTATGCGCTAGATCTATGCGTGGAGAAGGGAGGTTTTTGGAGGTGCACAAGATAACAAAGAATTTGCAGGGAGGCGGACTTCACTGACCCTACTGGATGTGCGGAGCTTTATGAGTCCCTTTGTTTCACTCTGCGGTCAAAGCCAAGCCACTTACACTGTCTTTATCGATCAATACTGGCCTAGAAAACATTTTCCTGGGATAAAATATTGAAATTTCATTGGCTAGGCCTAAGTCGTATTTTTTTTTAGATATGACTGAGTGTTCTAGTCTTTATCTGAAGCTAGTATTTTTTCGTGACATAGTTGTCTATATTTAGGCCCATCTCACTTCCCAATTAGCGATGCGTGCCAACATAGTGACCTGACGCGGATCCATCGTATTGTTGTGTTTATTGACCGGAAGCCATGATAGTGGTGCATCTATCATCCAGGGTTAACCCTAGAAGCGATGATAACGTCCGCCAGAAACTGACGTTAAAAGTCACCTCGCCATGCCCTGCTCAGTGTAAAAAATGGTGTGTGGCAAGCTGTTCTCTTGCAATTTTGAATTTGAGTGTGGTAAATCAGCGTTTTACACTTTAATTACTAAAAAGCCTACAAATCCCCAGTTTTTAAGAAAGTTATTTACTGAAAATATTGTTTTTTATTACTTTTTTCGTATTTGGATGAAGGTGTGAATGAAAACATATTGTCCAAATGGTCTTCTTCCCTTCTATTCCTCCGGTAAGAGTAAAATGTGATGCCGATCTGGCTCTTCGTAAAATGTCAGTGTCAGTCAGCAGATGAATTCTTTATGTCTTGAGACAAACATTGTTTTGGTCCTCCATTCTAATAAGCGGTGTGAATTATAAACAGCAGCAATGCAAATGCAAAAACAAAATAAGTAGGTCGACTGTTCCGAGTAGGCCTAGATCTACGAGCAAATGGCAGAATCACACAAAGCCTGACAAAGCATCTCGATAAACCAATCGATAAAGCCACTAAATATAGAGAAACCCGCCAAAAAGAAATACCAGAATTTCATTGGTTGATAATTCTAGATATTGTGACACATTTACTACTATATATATTCAGTAAAGAGAAATTTTCCATTGAAGAGGGTCAGGGTCGAAAATGTTAAACAATGTCCTCAGCGGCTCCCAGTTCATTGCGTGAGAATGTTGGTCTGCGTTCTTTGTGCAACCTAAAGTTTTCACACAGAACGTTGAACTGTCTTGTGAGCATCCAGGGTTAATAGAAGGCAATTATTTTGAAATGAGCATGGTGCATGTCCTCATAACTTCTAGTCATATTTTCTTTATTTTAACGCTGAGTATGACTTTAGAATTTCAATAATTTATCATCAACGGAAAATGGAGTATGATAGATACTGGAAGAGATACATGATAATAGTATCATGGTCTAGATCTACTGAAAAGGTTGAGGATGCTATGAAAGTGGTACAAATGGCCACATACTATCAGTCCAGTGTAGTGGGTTTAAAACTACTTGGATTCAGGACTTCCCTTTGGTTCAGTTAAATAGTAGTGAACATATAAAAAGTAAGAGAAGAGGAATTAAATTCATAAAGATGATAAAATAGATCGTCTTAGTGGTTTAAAAATCATAAAATATGTTATTCCACCCAGCAGCATAAATCAGAACTGTAATAAAGATACATTTTCAGGGCAATGTTTTTTAAAAAAGGACTCTGACTTTGAATATAAGAAATAAATGACTTGACTTAATCCTCTTGACTCCTTGTGGAGCAAAGGGCCGCTAAGAAATAAACAATGTTCTGAAAATTATCTTTAAAAGGAAAGTAAACAAGATGATTTTTATGTTGATTTTTAAATTTTCAAACATTTCTACATGATGTGAATTAAGGTAAGGACAGAAGGAAAAAAAGACAAATTTTATTAGATACTCCATGGAAGTAGTGGAAGTCTACCTTCAAAGAACTTTTCAGAATCAAGAAAAATGGGATGAAATTGCAGAACTTTGCATGCAATGGAGTTTTAGCCATACATAAAGGGGCCAAAGGGTATGAAGGCATTTGGATTGTAAAAGCAAGAAAAAGGCAGAAAGGCACCAGAAAAAACAGATGACAAAGGCTCATCAAGTTTGCTTTATTGCACATACTCATGAAACAATACTGCACTAAACTAAGATGGATCAGACGTAAAGAAACACTGCTCAAACTAGAAACTAGCGTGCCAAAAATGCTGTCTCTACTGCCAAGACCGTCTATCGAGACACTAAAAGCCATAAATATACATATTGTTACAACAATACAATGAGATTTTGCATCTTGAGGGCATCTTTTATGTGGGCATTTCCTTTAGTAGTGACTTTCGTAGGAATTGAACTTTTATGATTTTTGATAAAGACTGAGATTCTGTCTGCAGAAATTTCCATTACTATAATTAGCAAACAGTTCCCCTAAGCTTCTCTACACACTGCTCTTGACTCACTTCTTGACTTAATGGTGCAACACCACTGCTCTAGAATGTAATGTTTTCAGGTTTCTGGAGGGAGGAAATTTACATCTTCTGCATGTAAATATTCATAACACGTGATCATAAGTGTGTGTCTCCTTGTTTGAAGTTTGGAGCATCTGAAAAGTTTGAGCTTTATTAATTAACATAGGTGCCAACCGTTCCGTAAAAAAACGCTTTTAGTCCGTATTTCCGGTCCCGAGTCCGATAATCCATATTGAATGACTCGGTTCCGTATTTCGTATTTTGGTAGTTTTAGTCATTTTCTTCCTGAAAAGGAAACAATGCTAGATCTAGTCAGCTTTCCAGTTCCAGTTCCAGCTTTCGCGTTCACATCGTTCGTTCTTTGCTGTAGATCTATCTTATAATGTTTACTTTCCGTCAGCGAAAGCTGATGCTGGGTCACATTGCTTCATTCGGCCTACACATGTGTTTAGGCCTAAATTACGACCTTGACCGCTGAGACAATGAGTCAGTAGAATATATTAGATTTGTGCATGACAAGCAATCAGAGGGTTTCCGGGGGGTGGTAAATAGGTAGGCCTACAACAAATCAAGTCAAGACAAACGGGTTTCCCCATCAGATTCTCACAGTAATGATCTAGGGATCTAGCTTTGTTGTGCAATTTTAGACCTAGAACAATTTCAAAATTACTTGCGCATGACGTCGCGCACTAGCGAAGCGCTAGTGCTAGGCTATCCTAGCCTAGGCCTAAATCAACGATCGAAGGTTCCCCTGTCGGATTATTATGGAAATAAGTACAATGTGGTGTCAACAGTTGTTTCGTTTTAGGGTTTCTGACCTTTTTGATCAACTTTTCAAAAAGTGCTTTCTTCTTCATTTTATGACCGATCTGGAGTTCTCATGCGCCCGCAGAGCATGCCCGTCATTCTTTCAGTCACTCTAGATCTAACTTTGTATTTTGCAATTTTCGAACACGTTTTGAATTTCTGATTTTTAAAAAAATAGATCTTGATCTAGTATTAATCTTGATTTGTTTACTATGGCTCTACCTTTAACGCAACCACCAACGAAAAAAAACCAAAACAACCGAAGGGAGTAAAAATTCAGTAAAAACTATTCTGAGGAGTCTTTCTTAAGGATTTCAGTTTATCTCTAATTTGAAGTCAACATGCACAATAAGGAATGAAAAAGGTAGCTTTATATGTTATACTTTCTACATCAGCATCATAAGATGAAATGAAGTAGGGCTGATTTGAGTTCAGAACAGAGACAAAACTGACAGAAGAGGCCATCACAGCACTATCTAATCCACATTGAACTACACATCCTGAGTATGGACAAATAATATTAATATTATATGGACCGAATTTGGACCATAACATTTGCTCAAGATAAATTGTTCCTTTTTGATTTCCAATGTTGGCAGCTATGATTTTGTATTTTTGACAAGTAATTGAAACAGTGAAGTGAAATTATTTCAGATCATTTAAACATTGAGCTCTCTGCTTTAAAATTGTTTTGGTTTTTTTTTTGTGTTTTTTTTTACCAAGTTGACCTCAAAATTGTGCCATGCTCCTGTAACCAATTTCTTATTCTCTCAACTACACAATTGTGTGGCATAATAAACACAAATTTACTATCAGTCATCATCTTGGTATATAACATTCTACAACAATAAATTTATATAAAAATATTTTACTCGATTGAGCTGACTGCTAACTATGAAACAAATTATCAGTAAATCTATTTATTTTATTAACAGCAGTTACCAACAAAAAGTGAGTGATGATGAAAACGATTTGCGTTGTAATGTACAGATTTAGAGATGTAGTGAAGATGAAGGCATGACAAGAAATGGGGATTTGTGGTGTAACTACTACAATATTTTTAATTAGAAAAATTATGTTGATGAAATAGTTGTTGGTAGAATTTTAAAGAGCAATGAAAAATTTAGGGAGTATGCCAAAGATTAGTATGGCAACACTAGAAAGAACGTCGAGGAGGGAATGGCAGCATGATTTTCTACAATTTCAAAGAGCTTCCTTGATACATTGTGTATTTGATCCAAAAAGTTGATATATGCAATCTCTTTTATGATTTTTCTCCACACCACCCTCCCCTTGACACTTCCATTTTATTTGCTTCGTTTTATTGCTTTTATGAGATACATATGTAGTTGCCTAAATTTTCAAGGAAATTGTCAAGCAATACCATGGCTTATTATCTAACTACATGTACATGTACTTATATCAGATGTTGACTCTACAGGTAGAAACTTGGACTATCATGAATGTAGCTCATAAATTCAGTTTTATATAATTGGCTTGAATTATTCATACAAAAGTAACATACTGGTTGCTATAAAAATATTATTATGATGACTCTTGTCCTTTTTTAAAGGCTTTATTAACGGTTGTTTTTTTTTACTTTTTCTTACTGTTAGTGTTAGCTTCTTGAATTATATTTAATTATCACCCCCTTATTCACCCTGTAACCCAACCGTGTATTTTTAATGTAAGGGATGGGTCAATACATTAACATTGGTTGAATAGAGACAAAATTATGTTTTATTATCACAATGTAATTATAATTCATGCATTGTTTTGATTGAAATAGAAAAGTGGGAGAAAGGATGTCATCGTTCTCAGATTTATATAAGTCTCATATAATTTAAAAAAGTGTATTGATTTAATTTTCCAATGAAATGTTATTAAATCTTAATTTTGAATTGTTCCATAAATAAGTGCCATATGAAGTGAAAAGACGTGGTGGCTGAACAGTTAGATCGTTGAAATCCTAATTCCAAGGGTCAAGGAATCGGAGTCGAGGGGTGACCATGTTGTGTCCTTGGAAAAGACATTTTTTCCACACCCAGGTGCGAATTGGGTACCAGCATATTCTGCAGAGGAAGTAAAGTTACAACAAACTAGATGAAGTAAAAATCATCTACTTCACGCTACAGTACCAAAACCAGGATAAATGCTCTGGCTCTTTTGGCCTTGATGTTCAAAGAACTTCATTATGGGGTGAAAAATAATCTTTTTTATTATAATTTGATCTCCTGTGCCGTCAGGCAGTCATTGGTAATATAAAATGAGAATTCTCTTGTCGTTTATCAGCACTGTACTGATTTATTAGCCAGATTATCATAAAAATGTTTTTCATGATGCTTCTGATGGCCAGTGAAATAATAATAGAATCTACATTGAAAGATTTTCTTGTAATAACTGTTTATGATTTTCCTGATGCTGTTTTGATGGCTATAATAAACCACCCCATAAATTGTTGTGACGAAGCGATATTTCCATCTGGCCCAACCTTGAGAAATCTCATGTTGGATTGTTTGGTGATTCTTGCCTTTTTACTTTGGACCTGAACTGGGCAAAGTAAGTTTTTTTTTGTACGTATAATGATTATATCTCATTTTCTTCGTGCTGTTTCGATGGCTATAATAAAAAAAACATCCCATAAATTGTTATTGTGATGAAACAATGTTTCCATTTCCATCTGGCCAAACCTTGAGCAAACTCGCGTTGTATTGTGTATGGTAATTCGTGCTTTTTCACTTTGTACCTGATAACTGCAAAGCAAGTAAAATTTTGGTTGTTTGACCTGCTGTTTGTATCCTCTCTATTTTTAAAGTTACAGGGATCAAGTCATATAAGACTGATAGACTTACGATCATTAGAATACCATGAGTATCATATTATAAAATGTTCTATCCCAAAACTCTTTGTTGAAACGAGAACCTCTGGAATTTTTTGGCAATATAGGCAGCGTCAAAAAAGATTTGTGATATATTATTATTATTTGTATTGGGTTATATTTTGCTGGTGTTGCATTCACTTTATTATATGCAATCATTGAATTATTGGGATTACATATTTATAAATGTATAATATATCTGTTAAATGTGAATGACCTTGTGAAAGAACCTGTGATTTTTACTATGGGAACATAATTTGTGGTTGCTTTTTGTGGTCTCATTTTTGTCAACACATGTATTTTTTATAAATATTCAAAGCTTGAAGTTCAGTTTTTGAGACATTTGTCAACAAAACATGGGAGCATAAAATGGTGTTGCAGTGGTTGAACCATGGTTGGAGCATTTAGGACCATCTGATGTTTTGGGATCTGAATGCGGACTCTTTTATTTTATATTTTTTTCTTCTCTCTGCTCAAGTGCAACCTGGGCTCTGGCATAATATCTTGGGGAATTGAACATCATGTCTCTATTATCTAGGAGGTGGTCCTGTATCGTCCATTTTGCTTCATGTTATTAAAACCTGGATAGAGGCTTTGGCCTTTGCATCTCAAAATAACAAGGCGTCTAGGTATTATATTATGATGCTTTGTACTTAGTACAAAATTGTGTACCACCACTGAGTGCCTTGGTGAAAACTGACACCAAATTTGGAAGAGATTCTAGAGATTTATTTCAAAATGCAAATAAATCGTCTCCCACGAAAAAACAAACAAAAACAAAGTAAAATAAAACAATAAATCAAAACTGAATAAAAAATACCTCACCACAACCCTTTGTTACATTAAAAACTGATGAATATTAAAACAACCACAAGATAGTAGAACAACATTTACATGTTATGAGGGCTACTTAATTACTTAATGACAACTGACAATTTTCGTTTGTAATGAAATCTTGTTTGTATCTTGTGTATATGCTTTATAAAAATATTTTTGGAACATTTGATTATGATTTCTTGTTTCATAACCAGCGACTTTGTCCTAATGGTGACATTACATTCCTGGCCTGGGGACATTATTATTGTGTAATGTTTTTAATCATTTTAACTTAAGTCATGTATAATGGAAAGTGAATAAGGGCGGGTTGTAATTGTAATGGTCTCTCATGTAGGCTATCATCTCCTATACAATACATGTATATTACATGCAAATCTGAATTATCATCTATTTTTTTTTCCACGCTGTGATTGTGATTGTTTTCGTTGGTGTGTTCTCTCTTCAGAGTTTTCCATTCCTCTTGGCCCACTGTCCAAAGAAAAATCAAGTCACACTGAAAATGTATCCTGAATCAACATGACATACAGTCTTCACAAAAAGTTAAGGACCGCTTTTCTTGTTTTACCGAAATTGCAGATTTTCAAACGTGCCAAGCATGCTGCGTTACATGCACGTGCCATCCACACAGTGGTCAAGGTATTTGCTATTGACCCCTTTAGCCTTGCTACTGTATTTCACACAATAAATGTTCTTTTTTTTTTATCATTTTTTGAAAATGCCACCTATTATTTTGACTGGTCCTTAACTTTTTGTGAAGA
>JBDFRD010358462.1:0-10025 GCA_039654405.1 Bullina lineata | reverse complement strand
CTCTCTCTCTCTCTCTCTCTCTCTCTCTCTCTCTCTCTCTCTCTCTCTCTCTCTCTCTTTCTCTCTCTCTCTCTGTCACTTTTTAAAAATAAAATAAAATTTCATTTAGATCTTCTTCTGGTAGAGTAAATAAAGAAAACTAAAGTCATGAACATATGTGAATATTTTGTATTCTTTAATGAAGTATGGTGATGGGTCATGATACCAGTACGGTGCTCAAAGGGGATAAGACGAAGGTGCTGCTCAAAAGATAATATTAAAGGTCCTGGGAAGTCTTTTTCTATGTGGTAAACTACACTAAAACTCCACCAAAGCCGGTCCCAAGCCCAGTTGAAAACGGAGGAGGGTTAGGCCTAGGGATAGCAAACCAAACCTGTTAAACAAACATTTGCTACAGAAACGACAAGAAGACAATTAACTTCATTTGGCAGAAGGAGTGAAGTAGACCAGACATCTGATGGTGGTTGGGGACCAAAGCCAAAAGGACCTTTCTAGCCTGACAACGGATCTGGTGACGCCAAAACATCACTCACGGGTTGGATTTTGGAATGTACGGACTTTATTCACCAAGGAACGCGAAAACAGGGAAGGCCAAGGGAAACTTGGAGAAGATGTGTAGAGAGAGACAAGGGAGGAACAGGACAAACATGGTCAGAACTGGCAAAGTCATCCAGTGGAAATCCCTTGTGTGTGGCCTATACCCTGATAATGGTGAGGGGCAATGATGATGATCACGGACCTTATATTAAACTGGCAAGCTAGCACAGACTGTTCACCCTTCTCCCATGTCGTTGTTTATATATATTCGCATTTCCCTGAGGCGCCCAAGCACCCATACGTATTATATAGCTTGAATCCATAATTGCCTGTCGTGGGTGTCCAACCACAATACATATTATTTTATATAGCCTGAATCGTGGGTGCCCATACATCCATACTCACCACAAGAGGATGTCATGCATCCATCTTATTCATAATAAATGTTAACAAACAAAACATTTAGGAGATGAACCGGTACGACCTCAATCTACTCCGAGTCGCAGAGTCAAAATGGACTAAGTCAGGGAAGCAAAAACTGAACAGTGGAGAGAGGATGATCTGGTCAGGAAGACAAGACGGCAACCATCAAGAAGTAGCCCTTATATTATACTTATACATGTAATAGGCAAGAAGCACACCAACACTCTATTACAATGGAAGCCAATAAATGAACGCCTACTTTACGTCAGAATGAACTCCAAACATATTAAACTGTCCATCATTGTGGCATACGTACCAACGAAAAATGCAAAGGATGAGGACAAAGACCATTTCGATGAGACACTGCAGAAAACGCTGGACAACATACCGAAACATGACACACTACTCCTGCTGGGTGACCTAAACGTATAGGAAGGGGAACCACAACCACGGAAAAGAAAGAGTCGTGGGGAGACATGGAATGGGAGATCTTACAGACAACGGACAGCGCATTATCGATATCTGTGAAGAGAATGACTTGTTGATTGGGGAGACTTTGTTTCCACACAAGAACATTCGCAAATACACGTGGACGTCGTTGGATTGACCATGGTTTGACCACATCACCATCAATTGCAAATGGAGACATCTCTGCAGGATGTCAGAGTGATGAGAAACGCAGATGTAGTTAGGAACACAGCCTTCTTTTAGGTCAGCTTACTCTGAAACTTAGAGAGGCAAAAATTGAAGAAAACAGGAAGAGTAGTGGGCCTATACAATTACAATGGGGTTTTAGCGCACTTCCCGATAGGGCCCGCCTCATCTCCCTGGCGGCCCCACAACGACCCCGGAACCTGGACCATCCGCCCAAAAATAAGCAGACCTGCCAACAGTCCCGATTTTTCAGGGTCGGACGCTCACGTGACCGGAAATTTGCGAGTTTTCGCCACGGGGGTGGGACGGGCTTTATCGGGAAGTGCGCTAAAACCCCCATTGTATAGGCCCACTACTCTTCCCGTTTTCTTCAATTTTTGGATTGATGTCGCCAAGTTGAAAGACCAAGATCAGAGGAACAATTCAGCTTTGAAGAAGAGATTCATCATCCTACAAAACGAGACACAGCAATGAACATCACTGACACACAGATGAAGGTTTTCTGACGGAATATGGACTAATAATGTCATCCGTCGCTCCTTACTTCACGAGACGAATGATAAGACATTCGTCCTTTCATAAATGGCCAAACAGTCTCATGAAAGAAGGTTTAGAATACCATTTCAACATCTAAGAATAACCACAAGACCTCGAAACCATTTGTCGCAAATGCGGCTTTCCTTGCTTTTAACCCGGTACCGGGTACCAAAATTAAATACATATAATATGTATGCATCAATTTGACCTAATTTCCTATAGGGCCTACATGTTTCGTCCTTCTTACTGAAGACAGCAGATAACATGCAGAACACAATGATGAAGAAAACACTATTGACATTACAAGAATACTTTGAGATTACTTTGCTTTGAGAACATCACTGACACACAGATGAAGGTTTACTGAGACAAATGTCACGACACCAGCAGAAAGCAATAGACTAGCTGGTTGAAAACAAAAGTAGAATCTAGTGAATCATTGTTACAGCTTAAAGAAAAGTAAACAGAAATAAATGCATTGTCATTCCAAACGTTGAATACATTAGAAAATCTTTATTTTGATGAACAAGCTGAAATGATTACTGAATTCAAAATAAAACTTCTGACTAATAAATATCAAGGCTGAATGCGGCCCCTCACTCACATTCAACAAATCTGTTCTCTGATTTCTTCCTTGTTCTTGCATACACTTTTGCATAGAGCTAATTACAAGCACAAGAATGTTCAGATTTTTTTCTCACATGTTTTACCATCACATGCCTTTCTATTAAAAATGTCATTCCGTAAAAGGACAAAATTATTTGAAATTTCAAAATGGCATAACTTCCTCAAAAATCAAGGTACATCGACACATTTGATATCAAACTCCTTGGAATCAAAAGTCCCCCTCCCCTCCCCTCCCCCCAAAAAAAACAAAAACAAAACAACAACAACAATAAACAAACAAAACAAAACAAAAAACACGCCATTGTAGTTTTTCCAGGCAAAAAAAATTGGCTTGAAGTAACTAATAGCAGGACTCTTTACGTTTCCTTGAAACATGCCACAGCTGATAAGAATGTTTTCAGTCATCATGAGAAAAAAAGTAAAGTTCCTTCAAGGTCTATGAGACCTATAGAGCCAGAGCTTATCCCGGTTTCGGTAGCGTGAAGCTGAACAGATTATTTTTTTTACTTCATCTCCTAAACAGGACGCTAGATCTGACAATAATGTTTTCAGTCATAATGAGAAAGTGACTGTACAAAGAGATTGTGAGATCAATCCGAACATTTAATGAGATTCGTCCAACCATGAGAAACCAACTGCATTAAAGTAAAGAGGTTAGATAATTCGTAATGAGATTTTTTCAATTTCAAGAAACCGATATCCAATAGTACATTGATCAACTGGTTAAACAAAAGCTCCAACAACAAATTTATAATGTTTTTTTTTTCTGTTATCATTGTGAGAAAGTCATGCTACAGCCTTCAACTTCCTCCACCTGCGGAGAGGAAGTGTCTAGACCAACTGCCCACACCTACCCAACACCCTTCTGTCCGCAATGAGAAAATGGCCAGACTAAATGCTCACACCCACCCAACACCCTTCCGTCCACAATGAGAAAGTGATTAGACTAAATGCTCACACCCACCCAACACCCTTCCGTCCACAATGAGAAAGTGGTTAGACTAACTGCCCACACCTACCCAACACCCTTCTGTCCGCAATGAGAAAGTGGTTAGACTAACTGCCCACACCTACCCAACACCCTTCCGTCCACAATGAGAAAGTGGTTAGACTAACTGCCCACACCTACCCAACAACCTTCTGTCCACCATAAGAAAATGGCTAGACTAAATGCTCACACCCACCCAACACCCTTCTGTCCACCAAGAAAAAGCCACTATGTAGACAGGACGTGTCTAGACTAACTGCCCACACCTACCCAACACCTTCCCAGCCACCGTGAGAAAGCCGCTGTGTGGAGAGCAGTACAGCACAGGCTCCTGGCGGCCAGGCATCTCCGGTTTCATCCACCACAGCACCGGTGCCCCACTGGAGCCAGGGCAGGAAGGCGCTGTGTACAGGGACAGTGGGAGATAGGCCCCTCCTTTCTGTTGTGTGACTTCCCCTGTGGTGACCACCTTCCCACAGCCATGAGGGTGAGACACAATCAGGACCGGGTCCACTCTGAATGGAATACAGAGTTTGGCCTCTGTCTCCCCTCGCCTCCTCAGTGCCTGCTCTAGCCTGTGCACAAGTGCTTCATCGTGTGTGTAGCAGTACATATCGCAATGGTCTCCCTCTATCTCTGTGGTGTAAACGTTCATCCCTCGAACCTTCCTGGTCCTGCGTTCTCGCCTGTCCTGGTCAGCGTTGTAGAAAAATTCCAGCTCTGTGTGGTCAGCTTCCTCCTGGTCATAAACCAGATGCAGAGCTGTGTCCACCTCAAGCTTAGCCCAGTTCTGTGCCTGGCAGGTGGGTCTGCAGCGACAGGTGCCGCTCATGTCATCGCTCCATTCATCTTGTTCTTCATCGTCCACATGAATTCTCCATTGCCCTCCTCTCTCCACTTGCCACACATAACCCGTACCCACTCTGCTCCAGCCACTGCCAGCCCAGTCTTTGTACGGATACGCCCCACCGGGCTCGTAGTAAGGGTATAGAACATCTTCCGTTGTCTCAGGGAAAGAGTCTGGCCGAGCCATGCTTGTGTGGAAGACACGTATCCTTACAGTCAACTCCGCCTGGGCCCTGACTAGCTCCAGGACATCCTGTCTGTGCTCCATGGGGAAGCTCTGTAGATGGTCCAGTGAGAAACTTTCAATAGGAATGAATCCTTGATGGCCAGGGTTTTTACTGCAGTCTTTGAAATGCTTGTCTAGTTTGGTCTCCACTGCCTCCACATCTGTTTCATACGTAAACTCCACATCATGCGTCACTAGTGAAGAAAGAAGAATTGTTTAAAAAAAAATACTTCACCAAAAATGGCACATCAGGCTATTTCTCATACTCAATTTATTGACGGTTATTCCAAAAGTTGGCAAATTCTTAAGAATCTATTTTTGGGAGCGTGAATAATTTACATCATGAATATTATAAATGTAGCCTACAACGAATGCTTTCACTTTTCTGATTATCACTCCATTCTGGATTACAGATTGTGAAATCAGGATTTCTAAACAAAACTGACATGACTGTCTTTCTGTCTTTTTAAAATGAACTTACGAGGGGTGCACCCTCAAGTAACAGCCAACTGTAGATGGTGGTTTGACAAAGCTCAGCAAGGATGCAACAAATATCACCTAAAAATCTAAATATCCTTCATAACTGATGAAAATGAGGCACCTCTCAGACGTACTCAATTTGTGATATTCTGGACTTCAGCTTCAACTATTGTGTACATAAATTGCTGAGATTTTCTTTTGTCCACTTAGATTAGTATGACACTACATTTGCTTTGAATGTTACATTGCACGACTGTTTTAGCCAAATATTTGTGGTTATTGAAAGGTTAGGGATGCTATAAAAATGATATTTATGTGTAAAGCAATCTAAATCAGGACTCAATTAGTAGAGGAGGAACAACGATTAGAAAGCTAGCATAAATTGCAAGCAAAAAAACTCTTCCATCCCAGTGCAATTTCTGGATTCTTCCCCTCTGCCTCAGTGAACGAGGGTGAAAGGTTGGGCATGCCATGAAAATGACGTAAAATGCATTCACAAAGAAGTCAGACCTTAACTGTAAGCTGCCAATTTCTTTTTATTATAATCAGAACTCCTTCTGTTATAGCGGGGGAACAAGAGAAGAAGGAACCAGAGCAACAGCTACTTTTGAACAGATTGAATAGATGTACTTTACTTTAAGTAAAAAGAGATTACCTGCATAAGGGTTGATTTTCTCTGTCTTCTGTAAGTGCAGCATGATCAGAAAAGAAAGAAGACAAATATTAACCAGACAAGTAACATCTTCTAAATCAGACAAACAGATCATTTAGGCAAACAAAATAGGCACTTCAACTCGTAAAACAGATACTTTCAAATTTTTCTGAATAATATTTGAGTTCATTTTGTCTTTCAGAATCTCATAATATCTCAAGGCTTATTTGCTTGTTTCAGTATGGGACTGACAACCTTACAAAAGTTTAGTGTAAGCAAAAGACTGTAGCATTATTATTATAAAAAAATATCGCAGTGAGTATTCCCACCTGGGGGATGAATACATTTTTTTTATTATTCCCACCCGGGTCACTGACTTCGCTCTCTGCAATTGGTTTTTAACACTAACACTGTGATAAAAATCAGTAGGCTTAAATATCAGTCATTTGAAACTGGATTGAATGCCTACTGCCAAATACACAAAAGTGTGTTTATTTTTGTAAAATATCTCTACAGTTTGAAATCATCTCTCGCTCATTCATTGTTGTTTTCATAAATCATCACGACTTAAGATAAAAAGAATCTCACTGTCAGTGCAGCATGTGGATTTTCTCCTGCTTCAGAGAACGAGGGGGAAGATTCTTTCCAACTGTTGTCTTCAGTCATCTTTATGCCTATCGTGAGAAGAAACATACAGGCATTAGTGCACAACAGATTTAATGATTTCCAGATTCTTTTTTAAAAATAGAATATTTAAATTAAATTAACGATTCAATGATTTACATTCCCATTGAAGAGATAAAATATCATGCCATTGATTATCAGAGTGAAGTTAAAAGGTAAAGATGCACAACATAATATTACACATGTATTCAATTTCTTTCCTTCATAGTTCATTTGTCTCATGCAGCAGGTTCGTATTCAAATACATTGTATAAGTTATATAATACATGTACATTTGTATATAGATCTAGATCTATAGGCCTATAGAATAGATTTAATGGACTAAGAAAATAACGAAAATACTTTCGCTTCTATTCTAGTCTAAAATATAGCAAACCTATAGATCTATTTATAATCATGTTGCAACTCCCAACATGTTTTAATAAACAATAGAAATAATTATATTAATGTGTGGCATTAATAGATCTAGATCTAGATCTAGTCTAGATCTTCTACATCTTGTTTGTCTGAACTTGCTCGTAGATACTTTTTTTAAAATCTACTCTGGACTCTAGTTAGAGTATACATGTATATCTAGATTCTAGACCTAGATTCCTAGATCCAGACTGTACCGTTTTATTTGGAGACATCAGACTGACAATCAAGCTTGGCACTTTGTGAATCCAGTCCTGACACGAGCTTGGCACTTTGTGAATCCAGTAACATGAGCATACGTAGAATCAAATGTAATTAGAAAAACTGCGGGTCAAAGATACTAGATCTAGATTCTAGATCGAGATTAGATTTAGATCTGGATAGATTATTCACACCACGCATGTAGATCTAGATGTACATGTATATCAAAAACTACAGAACTGGGCTCGCCCCAGGATTGCTAGCGGGAAGACCTTGATCCATTTCTGGCTTTGAACGCTGGAACGGGTTTTCCCACTGAACGGAGGTAGAATTTCCGAACGCCGTGGCAAAATCTTGGTCTTCGAACTTGGTCCGCACTCACAAGTTTGGGCTCCCTTGACCTCGTCCGTATGTGGACCAATAGATCTAGATATAATATTATATACGTCAAATACGGTTTAAAATAATGATAATACCGAGTCATTACTTCATTTTACTTCTTGTCCAGTGTGTCCCATGCTTTATATAAAGTGCATTGCTAAATCTTAAAAACACTTACAAATTCAAATTTCCCAGCAATTTCTCAAAATTGATCCGAAGCGTCACACGCTGACCTCGTTTTAAGCCTGGTGTACGGCTGACGAAAAGCGTGCATGCAGGAAAAGCCCGTAGTCAGGCGAACGAAGTCGGTGACTGACTAAAACGGGTTCATTTGCATACGAGTCGCGTCTGCGAGCGACGAAAAACTGCAGTGGACGCGGGGCCTTAGGCAACTGCCTAATGATGCAGTGCTATTTCTTACCTGTTCACACCTATCCCAGGTAGGGGAAACCTCATTCATGGTGCACAAGTTGGTACTGGCTGCCTACAGCGATATTTTCTGTCCGACAACGCCGACGCCTCAACCATCCGTCTGTTTCGACATTCCCAACACCACGCCAGAAGCTGTCTACCAGGTTAGCATGCATCGTAAACATTAGAGATAGTTACAGAATGTTATCTTAACACGCGTTTGAATGAGCATGAGAAACCATGTTGGCTTTTGTTTTAATGTTGAGAGCTTTGGAGACTACACCAAAATGCCTAACAATTAAAGGCAGTAATTTTAGAACGTATCGCTTCTAATCATGTGTCCAGAAGTTACTGTTTCTACGTGTCTTGGCTTGCTTGTTGGTTCAACACAAGGAACCACCCTTGACTGCCTTCAAGAAGTAAGCTTTCTGGTTTACGAGGGTAGAATAGTTTGACAAGAAGAGACCAAAATCAGTGTTAAAAGATGGGTAAAGCTGGAGAAGTCACACAAAGCTATGCAGATGAGATAATGAGGTTGGACACCATGAAGTATTATTAGTTCTTCGGCAATTGGCGGCTTTATCCTCAAAGGGAAAGGACGCTATGACTAATGCTTTTCTGCCATTTACTTATTAATATATTTGTAAAGATATAAATAAATAATTAATGATCACACTTCATTGAAAGTACTCGTGTTTTTCTTGATTCCCTTGCCAATAAAACCATCGTACCAGATATTCACATGCATAAGTTGAATACAGAAGAAAAATATTTTGAAGCCTTTATTACATTTGGTTTTTTAGCAGTAAGCCATGAACATTAATTATTTTGGATTGAAATGACGTTGATGGCATTGTTTCAAAATATCCCTGATTTAACCTGGTAAACTTTTGTTTCAGTTCAATATAACTGAAGACGTTAGTTGTAGAACATGTTCGAACGAACCGAACTTGTTTTAAAAGAATAGTTAGTTTACAAATCCTGTATTGGCGCAAATGTAAATGTGGCAGATATCATTTACCATATTCATTAGATATGAATCACATGCTCAACAGTTTATTTAGTATGCCGCAATTTTTCATAATAATGTACGGTCTATCTTTTAGTTCAAGAAACATCCTTTGAAAAGAAGCCATGGTGTATCATTGGGCAGTAGGTAATCTTTAGTTTGGGAGACCTGGATGAGCTCATTAGATAGAAAGAAACAGAAGGAAGTAAAGACATTTTAACCACGTCACAAATTTAATGTCTTAGGTAAACTGTAAAAGTCGAATGGTTACAGCGTTGGACTCCTAATCCAAGGGTCCATGTCAAATCTTGGAGGTGACCGAGTTGCGTCCTTGGGAAAGACGCTTTATGCCATGTTTCCTTTCCCCACCCAGGTGCGAATTGGGTGCCGGCGTATTCTGCTAGAAGAGTAAGCCTACGACAGACTAGCGTCCTGTATAAGAGATGATGTATAAATCATCTGTTCTTCTTCACTCAACCGAAACCGGGATGAGCTACCGCTCTATGGGCCTCACAGGCCTTAAAGGAAATTTACTTTACTTACTTAAACTATACAGAATACACATTTTTATCTGTCCACCAGATTTTCAAATACCTGTACACCTCTGAGATGGATATGTGTGATGAACTTCTGGAGCCAGTGTTGAGTGCGGCCATCTTCATGGGTCTCACAGAGATCATTGAAATCATCAGTGAGATCCTCAGTCGACCCAACGTTCAGAATATGCCTGTGAGTTAGCGAATTTGATGCTCAAAACAAGAAACAAAATTATTTTACAACCCCCCCCCCAAAAAAAACCCAAACCAAACAAAACAAAAGAAAAAAAAACAACATCAAACAAACACACAAAAAAAACAAAACAATAAACATATCAAACCGATGAACTTGAAGAATTTAAAAAAAAGAAATCTTTCTTGTAGGGTCCAGCGTTTTGCACATAAACGCGTGAATTCTT
>JBDFRD010358351.1:0-10026 GCA_039654405.1 Bullina lineata | reverse complement strand
CTCTCTCTCTCTCCCTCTCTCTCTCTCCTCCCTTCTCATACACACACGGTTCTGCTTACTCCCGTCATTCTCTGCTATGCGGCTCTTGCGCCCCCCCCCTTTTTTTTTCTGTTCTTTCCGCCTCTCTGTCCCTAATCCCCTAGCTTTGCTACCTTTCCTGTGATGTCCCATCGCACTTGTTCCCAAGCAGAGATGTATGAGCCAGCTAGGACAAAACACGGCCTGTAGACTTGGACCGAATCATATCCTACTTTCCTTCACCCGCCAACTCTTGGTTCATGTCTTTTTATTTATTTTCTCCTCCCTGGGCGTGTGCTCCTTTGTTTTTGTCTTAATCCGCGTTTAGTACGCACTTGCCTTCTATTTTCTCTACATCTGTTATTTATTTATTTACTGTATTTATTTATCATGGTATAGTAGCCTAGTTATTATTATTATTATCATTACTACTACTACTATTATTATGATAATTATTATTACTACCTTTTCCCAAACCTGTCATAATTAATACTTCACTCTCTTCCTACTCAATTGCGAGCGTTTTCCCTGCATCCGCACTCGACTTTTCCTTCATTCTCTCCTATGTTGTCTGTCCAGTTTCTTCTCGTTTTAACAACCTGGTTGATGAATAGGTAGGATTATACTCATGATAAAAATTCACCAGAGAAAGTCGCGTTCTCGCTGCGTGAAGTCGATGCACCAGCGTCACCCCTTGACAAGTTACATTCGTGTACTTTTCTCGCCGTCTTCTGCTGCCTTGCGTTTTATTTTTTCGAATGAAGGCGAGAAAGACGATTAAAAAAAGAAAGAGAGAGAGACAGCCTGTCCTTCTCTGCGAAGTATGGTTTTCTGCTTACTCGTCTCTTTCTCGCAACCTCTGGTGTGTTTGTCCACGCCTCTCTTTCATCCCATTCTCTCTCTCTCTATCTGTCTCTCTCTGCTCTCTATCTGTCTCTCTCTCTCTCTCTCTCTCTCTCTCTCTCCTCTCTATCTGTCTCTCTCCTATCTGTCTCTCTCTCTCTCTCTCTGCTCTCTCTATCTCTCTCTCTCTCTATCTGTCTCTCTCTTGTTTATTTCAGTGTCGAGCGTTTTTTTTTTCTTCCGCTTTCATTTGTTTTCTCGTCCCGAAGAAGACAGCAAGAACAAGCAAACAAAAACAAAAACCAAAAACGCAGACATCCTTGACTGGACGAGCTGAGGGACATGTCTGTGTTGTTATTGTGGGAATGCTTCGGCAAATCTCCACCGACGTCAAGGAACGTCCATACATGCCTACGTTACATGTAAGCCCGATTGAAATCCCGTTTATTGTGATCATAAGCGCCCTGGGCTAGAGAGCGGGGCCCAGGAGCCCTGAGACAGATTTTCCCGTCTGTCCCCTCGCCGACACACATACCAGACACGGGGGCGAAATTATGAAACATCACACACACAATCACAGGCGCGCACAGATAATACATTGTACGTATAAACTGAAGGTCTGTATGTAGATCTATACACAGAAACACCAAGATCCCACGGAGAAGAAGGAAAGACCGCATGAGGAGGAGAAGGACGAATCTTTCGAGGTGTGAAGCTGGGCCCACCAGCCTTCTGAAAAGCCACTCGTATCGGATCGGCCAACGGGGTCTACATTCCGTGCATTCTTCCCGCCGTGTCTCTCCCTCCCTCCCCACCTCCTGTCTCTCTCTCTTCCGTGTCCTCTCTGCCCCCGTCCGCCCTCTTTTCGTCAAAAAGCCGCGTGTGTATGTGACGATAATATACGCGCACCTCTGTCCAAGCTCCTCTTGCTCCTAGTTCGTTCATAGGCTTGTCGTTTTATTGGGCTTCCCATCGTCCCCCTTGCCTCCAACCCCGTCTTTTTGTGCGTCATTTATTTTTTTTAATAGCAAATCTCAAGTTTTCGGCCCGCATTCTTCTCCTTTTAATGGTTGAATTTTTATATTTGATTTCATCGCAGGCCTTTACGGTTCTGTAAACTCATTTTCTGTCTTTGAATGTTAATCTTTTAAGTCGTTATTTCGGTGATGCTGTAGGACAGGATTTGTGAATGGTCAAAGAATCGTAATTGCCACGTTTGTTGCAACGGGGCCTCGAGTGTCGTCAGTGAAAAGTTTCGCACATCATGAGATCAGCAAGGGCATCTCATCTGTCAAACTTGTGCAGGCTTTGAACCAGGCCTCTCCATCAATTGATTTCTTCCTCATTTCAACAGTTTCGTTTGATCATCAAAGATCGCACGCTCTTTACAGGATTAGGTCCTCCGCGTTTTATCTAGACCTAGATTTTCTACTTGTTTACTTATTTCAGAGGAAAGTAGGTCTTTCGTGAACGGATGCCTCCTTGAATTGATTTTACTGAAAAATGCGACTCAGCATTTATGTTTCTAGATCTAGATCTAGTATTAATTTTTCTTTTAAATTGTATTTTATGAGAAAAAAAAAAATCTCACCTACACCAAAGGAAGTGCTCAATCTCGTACAACAGCGCAGACGCATTTTTGACATTGTATTTGCCAGATAATTGTCTTTGCCAGATAAATAATGCCAGATATGCAAAACTTGAACTTTTGTTTCCTCTTGTTCCCAGACTGCCGGTTCATGCAGACCCCGCCCTCCATGATTGCCTGCTGTAGCGTAGCTGCTGCCATTCGTGCGTTGAAAGGTCATAGCGAGATGGACCTCCTCAACCTGCACTGCATTACTGGCATTGATATGGTCAGTGTTCTCCTTGTTTTGTTATGGTTAATGAAGATGGAATGTTTCATGATGTTCCTTCTGAAGCTTATTGTTGAAAGTCATGTTCTGAAACTTTTCTACCTTCACTTTATTCAGTCAGCAATTATGAACATATTTTTTTATTTATTAGATATCATATATATGTAGTATTAAATTAATAAACCAGTTTCAAGGTACATGTAATAAAACACAAGTAACGAATACTCCTTTTTTCATAATAGATTCAGTGACTTAATGCTTTCACTACATTATGAAACATGATTACACCTTTTTAACGGGCTTGTATGATATTTCCAGGACCTGATCCGCTCGTGCTTGGAACAAGTGGAGCAGACGGTGAGGACTTGCCTGTCCAGTTACGCAGCCCCTGCCCCTCACACTCCGCCCAAGCAGGAGCCCATGAAGCAGGAACAGCCCACCACACCCACAGACGTCAGGGAGATTAACATCATGGCTATGGAGAGCAGCGCCTCGGCCCAAGCTGCCTCTCTAGTTTATTGATAGAGGCCTCTCGGGCCCCTTGTCTTTAGGGGCCCTCTGCAGCAGATCCACAGCACGTCAAATGGAGCACCGCTCGCCCCCTCTCTTTCTCTCGCTCTCTGTGGTCGTCAGGAGTTGAGAAATTACAGAGGCTTAAGCACAAAACGACGAAGATCTGGAAACTGAAATGAATTATACCGTACCTCACTGGCGTATTGTGAGAGAGACGCTGGAACTGAATATCGGACCTCGCTGGCGTATTGTGAGAGAGACGCTAGAACTGAGTATCGGACTTCGCTGGCGTATTGTGAGAGAGACGCTGGAACTGAATATCGGACCTCGCTGGCGTATTGTGAGAGAGACGCTGGAACTGAATATCGGACCCCGCTGGCGTATTGTGAGAGAGATGCTGGAATGGAGAATACAGCTCAAGGACGGTTATGACTCTGTATTATACAGACAAACATAATTGTGATGACAGTCACCTCAACCTGACGAAGTGGGATTTTGCAATTTGATTCTGTCTTAGCGGTATCAAATCCCTGACACTGTCAATGTCGGAAGCATTTGTGCATTGTCCTCACTTGAAGCTGAACTTGACCAGTTCAATGACCATGTGTTTCAGTCGTTCAGTAATCTAGCACCAACATTGAAACAGAAATAAGTGGAATTGCTGCAGGTGGCCCCTAAAGACAAGGGGCTACTTTCCCCTGATCCCCCTCCCCTCCCCCAAATAAGCCCCCCTCCCAAAAAAAAAAAAAAAAAAAAATTAAACAAAAATGAATAAAAAAATACAAGAAACTTAAAAAAAAATATGAAGAGAAAAAAATACAATGAAGAGAAAAAAAATACAATGAAGAGAAAAAAAAATACAACACAAAAATTGGAAAATGAAAAAAAATCATACATTTTTAAGCAATATTGTTTTGCAGAGACAAACGTGTATTAAGCGACTGATTATTCTAATATAATTGAATGATTTCGTAACAATGATTATAAATGAATCATGTTTAGATCAAATGGTGTTTTTGAAATACCTTGTGAAGCATGTTGCTTCGGATATTATATAATGATAATAATCATGTAGGATTGCACTATCTTTCTCTCTCCATCCCCAACTCCCCATGAATAACAAACTAACTACTTTTTTTTTAATTTTAGACTTTAGAGCTAGCTTATAAATACATATATACCACACTGATAGTTCAAGATCATTTGGACTGTCAGCTATAAATAAAAATTAATATCCCATT
Organism: Bullina lineata; assembly: GCA_039654405.1. Classification (NCBI taxonomy): domain Eukaryota; kingdom Metazoa; phylum Mollusca; class Gastropoda; family Bullinidae; genus Bullina; species Bullina lineata. The sequence continues at coordinate 5,555 of JBDFRD010358351.1, read as the reverse complement.
CGACAAAAATCCTCTTCTCTATAGGAGGACCCAGCGCTGAAATTGTGTTCATTCTAAACAACGAAATAGGTTTTTTTCTATGAGTGGCTGAGTTCTTCTACAGAGAATGGATTTATTCTGAAAGAAAAGCATCCTTAGGCGTTGTTAACCTAAAGTTACTTTCGTTTCTAGTTTTTATTGAATTCATTGACATTTTCATCTTGTATTTACCGTATTTAAACAACAAAAAGAGAAGTGGCAGAAGGTCCTTCTTTCTTAATTTATAATACACGACCTGTGTTCAGTGGAAATTTGTTTACCTGCAGTTTCTGTATTGTTGAAATGGCAGATGTGGTTCTATTCGGATTACGGATGTACAAGTATGGAGTACTTCAGCGGAGTGGAGTTGACACATCCGAGAATGTTCCTAGTTTTGAGTGCAGGCTATTAATGTTATTATAAATGTATCAGCTCATTGTCTTTTAATATTATTATTATTTTGAAGCGTTGCAGGGTGTTTATATGCCACACGTTTGTGTATGCTTGTATGCTGAATCTATAGGAAAGGAGTGAGTGAGTGAGATGGAGAGAAATTGTCATGCATTCCTGTCGGACCCAGACCTACTGTCTGTACAGACCGTACCACTAGGCAGAGTTTTTCCTGTATAAACAAGACACAAATGCCTTAGCATGAAAGCTATTCCGTTTACACATGGTGCGTGTGGGAGTGTTGTAGATGTGTTTAGTTGATTTGCTGTGAATGCAAGGTGCCCTGCTAGGAACATTCAAGAATGGAGGATGACATTTTTTTTTTATTTTATTATATATATATGCATCTAACAATGCTTATTAATTCTTCTGATATTGCGGGAAAGGTATTTGTCGAATTCCCAAACCTCGAAGGATTATTGGAATCGGTGATGTCATAGTGCTTCAACGTTTAATAAACCTTTTTCAAGTAACAAAAGGTGCAGAGACCCAAATCAAAAGCGTTTGTCATCATTATTTTCCTGTTAAGCTCAAACTACAGTCGCATTGGACTGAAATGCTTAGGGCTGTCTGAGAAACCTTTTTTTTTTTTTTTTTTTTTCATTTTTTTTGTGTGAGTAAGGAAATGGCAGATATCTTCGAGGTATTGCTAAGAGCTGTAGGTGATGAGAGGGTGGGATCCTGGGATGTTTTGGGCTGATGTTTACTTGACTGCAAATATTCAACGCTGGCCGGGGTTGGTTCCAGGTCATGTGATAAAACAATACCTTCGAACCAGGGCCGCCCTGGCCTTCCCCCTTTCTGTGATGAGGCCGACGTTTTTTAGGGCCACCAACAAACCTTAAAAATTTATTTGTAATTAATCATGTGTTCAATTATGGTACAAACAATCTCCCCACTCGCTCACCCTCCCCAAATCCCCTTTCCTATCTCCCCTCTCATGATGGGCTGACATTGACATGATTTTCATTTGAATGTGTACTTTTTAAAACCGTTTTTTAGCTCTCGAAGCCTTCGATTCCTCAAATTTGGGATTTTTTTGTTGTTTGTAATTCTTGTTCTATATTTTGATAATTGTATTTTTTTGGAAAACATTGTCTCCTGCAGCTTTCTTGAGACGAAGGCGTCAATATTCTCACATACTACCGGAACGGGAAAGCCCTTTAGGTGGCCATGATGATTAATGTAACTGAAATGAATTCATGTTTCATGACCATACTATTGGTCTGCATAAAATCTCTTATTGCTGAAATAACTGCCATTATTTATGCCTCCTGTTTCCATGATTTGACCCGACCTCCTCCTATCAGTTTCGAATCTTGTCTCCTCCCCTTTTCCTACACCATCAATTTTCTTCATATTTCTACTTGTGCTGTATGGGACCAAAAAACACGAAGTTTTATATTATTTATGATGATGACTCCCCCTCCCTTTAAATCTTTCCTATGTTCTGCTTGTCTCAGATATTAAAATTATATCTTTTTGTGTATGACCAGGATTGCCTTGATCGCAAGAACTCAGTATTGACTGTTTGAACTCGTAATATCCATAGAAAAAGGAGCGATAGAACCTTGATGTCTTTGATGTGACTTTTTTTCTTTCTTTCTTTTTTTGCGTGTATTTTTTTTTTTTTTTTTTTTTGGTTAACGATGTCGGTGTAATCATGCTGATTTTCATGTTTAAAGTTACATTAATATTGTGCAAGCATTCTATTATCATTGAACTAGGGTTTTAGTGAGTTGACAATTTATTCCGTAGATAAGAGCTGAAGGCTGATGGGATGAAGGTCTGCTGTTCAGTTTCTTCTAGTACCTCAACTCAAAACTCAATAGCACCATAGAGTTTTTAGTCATGGCTTAGGAAACAGATTATGTAGCTTCTGTTATATAATCAACTGTACTTGCAAGCGGCTGTATGTATATATTCTCATATTCTATCCGTCACAGAGAAATTACTATTTTTACAAATCCTGTTGTTGTTAAACTTGTCAATTTCATCTTCTCATTTTCCATCATCCTTCCACTGTAATCATCTATTATCTTCAAAGGCCCGAACAATTTGGTCTAAAGCGGATTTTTTTTTCAAGATATTTTCCATTCAGCAATGCTAAAATTAACTAGTACTCGGTAATACAGTGCAAATGTACTAGCAAATTTAATGAATGGAATTTTGGTTTGACGCGTTTTACTCTTTCAATCTTTCAAACATTTTTTGATAAAGGGATGAAGTGGAACATGTGTCACTGCTTCTTCCATGTCTAAAGAAAAGTGACAGGGTTGTCAATGTTTCTAAAGAAAAGTGACAGGGTTGTCAATGTTTCTAAAGAAAAGTGACAGGGTTGTCAGTGTTTCTAAAGAAAAGTGACAGGGTTGTCAATGTTTCTAAAGAAAAGTGACATGGTTGTCAATGTCCCATTAAGTTCAGTGGTTGTACCTTGCAACCCACGCTTGCTTGCCTGCTCCTAGAGTTTTCCTTTTCCTCTCATGCCAACAGACTTGATACCTCAGTAATTTTATCGTAATTATACTTGTGTTTTCCTTTTGCTGTTTATTTCACTGATATCATGATATAACCGCCGTTAGTACCTCCTTCTCTCTGCTGATTTCCAAAGCTCAGATCTTTGAATGGATCTTTGTACTTTAGTTAGACAGGAAATATGACCAGCTTTTTGTGAATTGTGTGTATTTTGAGAATGATCTTTTACCCCCTTAAAAGTCATCTGCACAAAGCGACATAGGCTAATCATAATAATGTGATTTCTTTGTTGAACCCAGCACAAAGTACATTTTTAACTTTTTTTTTTGGATAATTTCCTCGTCTACTTTCCCATTTTTTTTTTAATTATCGATCTGCATACGATTTGTGGGTGTCTTTCAGTGGCCCCTCCCTCCAACCTCTGTGATACTTCTAGGGTAGGGGCCCCAAGTGAAATATTTACTGCTCCCTCCCTCCCCTCAGCATCCCACTCAAGTTTTGGATTGTGTGAGGTTTCCGTGCCAAGCACAGTACGGGGATCCGTCTCCCTACGTGCTTGAAATTGTAAATGGATTTGAGACACAAACTGGGATGTATGTCAAAGGAAACCCATAAGTTAAGATTTAGTAAATTGTATATGAAATCGCATCTCGGCGTATTTTGGGATGCTTGGAAAGGAAATACGATTGTAAATTTGAATTTCACAGTTTTTACTGAATTAAGGATTCAAATCAACTCCAACGTGAATTGACTCGACATGAATCTGTTTCCCGCTAATAGATTTCAGGTCTACCCACAAAGAGAGTGAGCATATGCGTCAATGCAATACATGTAAGATATGTTAAAATAATGCAATTTTTTTGTGCGGTGAGTTGCCTATTGTGCATTTCCCTGTATTTCCTGTTTGTTGTTCGTTTTTTTTTCTTTTTTTCCTGAACATATTTTAGGCTTAGAACATTTTTAGACCATTCTACATTTTTTTTTGTATGGGATGATTTAGTTGCTTTATTTTTTGACTTTTGTAGCACGATTTACATTTTTTTTTATTGTATGATTGCAATTTTTTTTAGTGGTTCGGGGTATTTTTACCCTAGGGAGTTGGTACTGCTTTTTCCGAATTGAATTGAATTGAATTTGAAAACGCTTTTGAAAAAAAAATTAGCTGAAGTAGAGGAAGCAGAAACATTGTGAAAACTGAATTGATGAGATTTTGGAGGAATGGGAAGGTAGTGTCAGGAAGCCATGGAGGTGGTGATGTAATTGTCTTCAATTCAAAGGCTCTAAATGGGTACGGTGGAGAAACAGTTAGTAAGTCAGCAGCATTGATGTGATGAGTGCGCCGTGTTGTTTAGCCAAAGGGCGCTTGACTCGTTGTGATAATTTATAATAATTTAAGAGATGGCCCCTCTGGCTTTGCGTACAAGTGCACTCGCCATTATCATCATTATTATCTTTATAATTCTTATTTTTATTATTACTGCTGCCCATGCATGTACTACTTTTTGGACGTTTTTCTTCGTTTTATGTAAGCTCACAAAGCTTTTTTGTTTTTAATACCTCATGTTTAGTAGGTGAACGTTTCAACCTCTGAGACTGAGTGTTCTTGGAGAGTTCTACTGTTACTGTAATTGAAGTATTATTTCTAGTTTGATTTCGAATTATGATTCCCAGACCTCTTCTCTGTCTTTTCTTTTTTCATTCTTTTTTTGTTTCGGTCTTCAGAATGGGATATTTTATTTAAGTATCTTTGCTGACATTACTGATTTGTTAATATATATATTTTTTTTAGATTAATGTTGGAAAAAAAGTTAAAATTTCTTTTAAAATGTTAAAAAAAATGTTATAATGCCTTTTAATCACATGCATAACTTGTTTTGTAATTACGACATATTATGTAAATACATTATGTTTATAAATAAAGTATGATAAAAAGAATCACAAAAAGTATTTCTGTTTTATTTATGGTGGCATTTATGATGCTGTGTTTGTTTATTCGTTATCTCCACCTCCTCCTCTTCTTCCTTCTCCTCCACCTCCTCCTCTTCGTCCTCCTCCACTTCCTCCTCCTCCTTCTCCACCTCCTCCTCTTCTTCCTTCTCCTCCACCTCCTCCTCCTCCGCCTCCTCCTCTTCGTCCTCCTCCACTTCGTCCTCCTCCACTTCATCCTCCTCCTCCTTCTCCTCCTCATCTTCCTCCTCCTCCACATCCTGAGCTTAAGAAAGCAGTGTGTTGTTGATATGGTTTCTGGTGTTGAACATACTGATAACGATGGGCGCTTCTTCAGCGAGTTGATGGTGAATGATGAAGGACTTCTAATTAACTGAAGAAACTTGCCATTTTCACACGACAAATACACAGACACACGCACACACACACACACACACACACACAGCTACTAAACTACTACATCTTGACAAAGAACATCAAAGCTTTATTTGACAAAGAACATCAAAGCTTTATTTGACAAAGAACATCAAAGCTTTATTTGACAAAGAACATCAAAGCTTTATTTGACAAAGAACATCAAAGCTTTATTTGACAAAGAACATCAAAGCTTTATTTGACAAAGAACATCAAAGCTTTATTTGACAAAGAACATCAAAGCTTTATTT
>JBDFRD010358240.1:0-10026 GCA_039654405.1 Bullina lineata | reverse complement strand
CCGGAGCTTATCCCGGTTTCGGTAGCGTGAAGCGGAACAGATGATTTTACTTCATCTTCTAGACAGGACGCTAGTATGTCGTAGGCTTACTTCCCCAGCAGAATATGCCGGTACCCAATTCGCACCTGAGTGGAAAGAGGAATAGTTGTGAAAAGTGCCTTTCCCAAGGACACAACATGGTTACTGGTGTCAAACCCGGAACCTGGATTGAGAGCCTAACACTTTAAACATTCTGCCACCATGCCACTAGAGATTAGGTGGTGCGGTGGCCGAATGGTTAGAATGTTGGACTCCTAATCCAAGGGTCCAGGGTTCAAATCTGGGAGATGACCATGTTGAGTCCTTGGGAAAAACACTTTACACCATTTTTCCTCTTCCAGGTGCAAATTGGGTACCTGCAGATTCTTCTGGGGAAGTAAGCCTACGACAGACTACTGTCCTGTCTAGGAGATGAAGTTAATTCATCTGTTCCCCTTCACCGAAACTGGGGTAAGTTCCTGCTCTATGGGCCTCATGGCCTTTTTCTTCTTTTTTTAGCACTAGAGATTAACTAGAAGGGCAAAAGTATGCCTGTGACAATTTTATTATCAGCACATCCAAATCTTCAATAAAGTTAATTACTACTTTCAATTCAGAACTGGCTTGGGTAATAAAACTCCTATAGCAGGTTGGATCAATCCTCCAAACCAACACAACGGGGTTTCACCTGGAATGAAGGTTTGGTCAGAGGTTCCATGAAACTTCCAAAGTGGCTCCACAATGTCGGGCCTAAAACACTTGCCGTTGCTTTGAAGTATCAGAAATTCTGAGAATTAAATCTCGTTTTGCTCATGAAAGCAGCAGGATTGGGCAAGTACTTTCACGCTTCAAAGAAACGATTTCTTCATAAAAATCTAGTAAGGGAAACAGGGAATGAAACAAACAAGAAAATCATAAAGAATCACTAAATCTGTTTACATAATATGCTAATTAGTAAAAAGATTAAGTCCACACAATTTACCATCAGGGAATTTTCTGATTTCACAAAGCGTTCGGTTTGCTGCTCATGTCTAGAGGGAACTTTTCCGCCATTTTCTGGATTGTCATCTTGATGGTTTCAGCATCTTGGGCTCCCGAGAAGGTGGCCTTTCCATTAATGAAGAAGTAAGGCACCCCTAGAGTAGAAAAATAAATATTAGTCCTACAGCTATAATGACTTCTTGTTGGATTCGACTAATTCAATGGCTACAGACAGTAAGCCCATATAAAAAATGAATAACATGAAATTGAAAAGTCATTTAAACTTACCCTAACCCTAACCCTAGCCCTAACCTTAACCCACGCCCTAGCCCTAATCCGAATCCCTAAGCCTAAACCTAACAACTAACCCTAACCCTTATAAGAGAGAGCAAAAATTGAGCAGTCCAAGCAAGAAAAGTTACGGCAGAGGGAGGACAGAGAAAGAAAGAAAGAAAGAAAATAGAGCTGCCTTCTCAGCCTTTAGTCTTGGTAACAAAGATTTTAATCGGTTCTTTCCCTTTGTAAAGCTTAATTTTTTTTTTACAAAACATTTAACTGAAGTAAGCCTTTTAAATAATGGAAGTTATGTTGTGAAATAATTGAAGTTGATATTCCTATAATGCTCTGATCATGAGATACAATGTATGTCGCCTGAAAATACTCCTGGAATCCACCTGAAAAATCATAACACATCAAGTACCGGTACTTAAATTTTCCAAAAAAATCTGAACTAAGAAACTAAAAACACTTCAGGAATATTCCCTTTCACTGCCAGTTATCTGGAGTTGAATCCTGATCATTTTTAAACATGAAATACTGAGAAGAACTTTGGTTTTAAAAGCCTATTTCAAACTTCTTTCATAGTATGGAAAATGATGTGGAGTTATGTTAATTAATATTAAAGACTGAAGTTAGGATCTAGGACTTAATACCATTAATATTGGCTATTAGCAAATGTTGCTTTTCGTCGATCGGTGAATTTGGCAGGGAAAGGGTTCATCTCAGACAATGGAAAAAACAGGAAAGTGAAACTCACCGTGAATTCCTTGCTGGGACCAGGTCTGGGCTTTCTGCTTGACTCTGCGTACATTGTCTGGGTTGTCCAGGAACGTTGCAGCATCTGCCGAGTCTAGTCCGACCTCTTTGGCAATAGCCAGGACCTGTTCCTTGTTCAGAGGCTCCCCATTTGTGAAATACGCCTGAGGAAAAAAAAAGTGTTCCCATGTCTGATGCCCATGAGAAATCTTTTCTTATCAATACATGTACAGACATGCCAACCCCATTTGAGGCTTGGAGTAATCATGAGCTGAACTCACAGTAAAATGAGGACCCAAAAGAGTAATTTTACCATATACAAGGATAACGCCAGAGGACGAAAAACACAATGGCAATGAGATTTAAAAGCAATATATTTATAGCTACAACGCCGTAATTTGGCTGCAGTTGCCGGTAAACCGTTATTTCTGATGGCTCCCTGTAATTTCTTTCAGTAAACCCATAAAGTTGGCATTGGTTTTTATTAGAAACGACTCATTGGAAACCAATCTTTTTGTGTACACTTTGTGAGGTGGCTTAGGAATACAAGTGAAGTAGTTTGTTCAACATTGAAGTGAGACTGAGACATCCCTGTTCAAAAACCCAGAGGAACATAATTCTATAGCTAAAACTTCTTCCTGCTGTGTCCTGGACTCTTTGTCATAGACATAACCATAACCCTAACCCTGACCCTAACCTTAACTCTAACCTTAACCCTAATTCTAACCCTGACCCTAACCTTAACTCTAACCTTAACCCTAACCCCATCCCCAATCCTGACCCAGACCCAGACCCTGACCCTAATCCTAATCCTAACCCTACCCTTATCTCTAACCTTAACCTTAACCCTAACCATAACCCTAATCCTAGCCCTAACCCCAACGCCAACCATAACCCTAACCCTAATCTAACCAAAGCTCAAAACAGTGAAATCTCACCTTAAACAACAGCTCGGCCACTTGATTCTGTAAAGAGTCGTCCCCTTTGTCTGCTGCAAACTCCAGCAAGCAGTGGGCCAGCACGGTGTTTGGGTAGACTGGACATTTGAAGGAGAAGTCCAGTCCGACTGCCTGACCAGCCTCCTTCAGGTAACGAACTCTGGACAGTTTCAATGAACAGAGCTCAACATACGAGGCATTCATTTATTCTTAGAAACATTTTGTATTCCTAATTTTCTAGTTAAAAAATGTGTGGAGAGAGACAAGGAAGAAACAGGATAAACATGGTCAGAACTGGCAAAGTTATGCCGAGACAGAAGAAAGTGGAAATCCTTTGTGTGTGGCCTAAGGGTGAGGGCAATGATGATGATGATGAATTTTCCAGTTGCTGAGATATCAACCATTATTACCATTTTAAAAATTCAAAATAAACATCAAAGTAAAGTTTCTTCAAGGTCTATAAGGCAGAAACACTCTTAGTTTGTGCCGGATTCAATAGCATGAAAAGCAAAATAGAGGATTTTAAATCATCTGTAAAACAGGACACTATATGATGAAGTATCTTTACCAAGAATTGGATTTCAAATACTCTAACCATTCAGTCACTGCAACAAAGGAATCAAATTTCTCTGTTGGTAAGGCATCCTATAACCAAGTGTAAAACAAAAAACTTTATACATTACATAGCTCAAAACATTCCAATAAAATGGATTTTGTTCTGAGAATTTGTCAATCTTTACTTTCTTTGCACTAAACTCCAATTCTCCAACTGAAAAATGAATACGCTGAAGGCATGAAGTGTTAAAACTAAAAAATTGAAAATTTCTGTCGCTACAAGAAATGACAATCAGAGAGCAAGAACTTTGAAGTGTGACATCATTTTTTTTTTTAACATTAATTATCATGTTCTTACTCAGAGAAGAACTGGTTCATCAGTATATCATGTATTCATTCAGTGATCATCTGACAACATTCACACGAGGATCACACCAGTTACATTACTTGTTGTACACTTGTGTGTGTATATATTTATACATATGTCATTGAATTTTACAATGGTCAGAATAATTCAAATGTTTACATGTTTCTGATATTTTCAAATGAAGTTCTTTTGGGAATGAGTTCCTAGTCAAAGAGCCACAGAATGCAAATCAAATTTCTCTGTAGATTTAACATTAGCTTCTGGTACTAACAACTCTTTGCAGATAACCTCCAGGTATGACTTTGAACATGATAAGCTGCATTAGTTCTCTATTGGATATACACGAAAGTGTATCCCTGTTCGACCATTTTGTCACATTAAGTGGACTATTTGTATATAACACCTTTGACCGATAGCTTTGCTACCAATGAGGAGGTGTGGGTGTTCTCATTTTGATTTCTTTTTTCATTACTAATGTCGAAGCATCATTATTTACCTGGATATGTTGCTATTTACCAAGAGATACTTATATTCACTCAAGTCACCGATAACATTGATTATTCAGAGAATCATGACAATGATTATTAGAAAATGGATATCACAGGAAAAAAGAGCTGTATCCCGAAGAAAATAAGGACAAACCAACATACTTCCTCTCCTACTTCCTCTTCTCGTTTTCCAAGTCCAAGCATGAAGCTAAGTTTTTTCTTCTTATATTCTTTTCCTTCTTCTCTTCTCCTTTTGTGAGACTGTTTTTGTTTTTTTTATTATTTGTTCCCTTCAAGGACAGAACTTGTCAATGCGTTGGTTTGTCCTTGTTTTCTTTGGGATAGCTCTTTTTTCTCGTGATTTCCATTTCATTTGTTCAGCTTCCCTGCAGCCTTTATCTCTTATTATTAAGACATATATATGTACAGCACAGAGCCTCAACTTTCTACCACACACACTGACCTTGGATTCGACAGATCACCTCCTATTGGACCATCTTTGCGGATGCCCTCTGGTGGGCAATCAGGGCGGAGAAGAAACGGTTCCCATCGCACGCGGAATGTGTATTTAGATTCTAAATCACTCAACGCCTGCTCCAGTTTCCGTTTTCCCACCCAACACCAGGGTCACATGACATCGCTGACAATATCAATGTTTACCCGGGGCCTCTGTGCTACACCTGTCACAGAGCTGGCCATCTTGGACTTGCCAGACAGAGATCTGTAAAGTAGTCAACAGAAGCACTACACATTTTCTATTTTAAAATCGTGAACGATATCTCTGTATTTGGCTAAGCTAATGATATAAGTTATTGGGTGTAATTGGAACTCGGTTTTATGGCTAAGTGGGAAGTTGCAAGAGCAAAAGGCAAATACCAAAGCTAGTGTGCATAAAAAGTGTAGAGAACGTTTGTATTAGAGCACATAGATTCTTTTGTTGGCCTAGTGTTACTTTTATTAGCTCCTCTTTCTCTGTTAGTGTTAGTAGATCTATGGCCCAAAGTGTTGCTTATATCTCTACCTATATTTTTATTAACTGCCTTACCAACTCGCTATTCTGTTAACACTTTATATGCACTCCAATTTATCAAGAGAAGAGCTTTACAACTGTACTCACTTAGTTTTTATGCCTTCGTTTGTTTACAATCTAAACGGTTTAACCTTTAACCTTTTCGTTTACGTTGTCTTAGTTGCCTCCCTTAAACAGCTCGGTACATTAATAATTCGAAGAATATTTTAAAGAAAAAAAGCATGCTCGTACCTGATAGTCGAAAAAACGTTCAGTCGCAAAATACTGTTACCACCACCTGCCTAGACCTCTACCTAGCGCAATTTAAGTGTTCAATTTCACGAACGATTCTCGAAAGTAGAATGTATTAAAATAACAGAAAAGAATAAAGCAAAACATTACGGTCAAGCCAAATCAGAGCAGCATTCATGCCACTGATCTGAGTTCTTGTAGGGAGATAGAGGTCTGGTCATACGCGCATGTTCTTCTGCTCAGTTGCAAGCCTTAATTTGAACAACTTCATTATACGTCCCTACTATTGCAGGTTCCTTGAATGAACATGCGCTAGACTTCCTTCATGTAGGCTTACTGTCAGAAGCATAGCAGGTGTGAGAAGCAAGCGAAGCACTTCCACAAAGATGTTTCAGGACCCTCCTGCGTATCAGGCATCATAGTATGGCTCTTTTGTCTTTTAAAAGGGGCACAGTGGTCGAGTGGTTAGAGCATTAAACTCCTAATCCAAGAGTCCAGAGTTCGAATCCGGAAGGTGACCGTGTTGTATCCTTGGGAAAGACACTTTACACCATTTTCCCTCTCCCCACCCAGGTGCGAATTGAGTACCGGCATATTCTGCTAGGGAAGTAAACCTACGACAGACTAGAGTCCTGTCTAGGAGATGAAGTAAAAATCATCTGTTCAGCTTCACACTACCGAAACCGGGATAAGCTCCGGCTCTATGGGCCTCATAGACATTGAAGAAGGAACTTTCCCTTTTTTTTTTTTTTATATATTTTGTGTTTTTCTTGAAGAAATATTTGCATAAGTAGTTGATGGCTTCCAACTCTGATCTGAAACTGCTTGAGCATTTTCCCATTTTCCAGGACCAGCTTACCTCTGTAATTACTACATGTAGTCTAGAAGAGTTGATCATGTCTAAATGTGAACGAATAAATGAAGATGAAATGAAGTACATGTATACGTGACAATTCAGAATTACACAACATAAGACTGCAATAAATATTAAATTATTTATTTGAATCTAAATAACAAGTCAATCAACATTTAATGCACATAAAGAAGTGATAATGGTGTGTAAAAATACAATGAACCACTTGATATAAAAAGTAGAATTCCGTAGACAATGATCAAAACAAAATCTGCTAAACCACAGGTTTATTTTTAGTACATGATGTACTGTACTTCAATTCAGACAAGGGAAGCCTAAAAATGCTGATTTTTCCTTCCTCTACTGCTGATGGTAGGTGGTCACACAATTAAAAATAGCTAACCCAGAGAAACAACAACTACACAGAACCATATACATGTAGGTTAAATGGTTGATTGATGCGCAGTTTTTGTGACACTTTTTCACTTTCCCTTTCCGTCCTCCCTTTCTTTTTCCTTCATATTCTTTTCTTCGTTTTTTTCCTATTTCATTGTAATCTTTGTCTGCTTTGTCTTTGTTATATACATGTTCACCCTGGGAAGTAAAAAATGTTTCGCGTTGGTTCTGTTTAGTCTTGTTTCTTAGTGATAGCTATAGCAATACATCATGTAGCTATTCATACAATTATAGCTCTTGTGAACTTTTTCTTAACTTTTCACCTTTCTTCAGAATTCCTTTATTTCAATACATTCTTGACAGAAAGGTTCTAGTCTTCTCCTTCCTCTTCTCTGCTCTGACTGACTCAGTAACTCAGTAGAGCTAATAGTAATACAAGCTTGTATTGAAGACAAGAAAAAGCAACTTTCACTCCTCAGTTATCGGTAGACCTACAATCGCTTCAGTTTTTTGGAGCCAGGTGATACGTTGTTTGACTGCTGAAAGCCAGCAATTTTCTGTCAAACTATTTTGTTTCACCCAAGTCTATAAACGGATTAACGAAGGAACAAAAACAGATTAAACTCTTTTCTTTCAGCTTACCATTATTTTTTGTTCAACTGTTTTAGATCTAACTTTTGCTTACTGCACAGCACATAATTTAGGCTTCCCATCCAAGCACCCACGGAATCCCTGGCTTTGAGACAAATGCAACAACTTTTATTTCCAATTCAGCATTAACATGCAGACAGCCAGATGGGACTTGAACACAATATTTACATTATAAACTGCACAATCTCCCTTTCAATCTTCATGTTATCTTTTTCATTTTTTTTTGCAATACACCTTCTCTCTTAAAGAAAAAAGTCTTTTACTGAATGCACAAACTTCCTTCACACACAAACCACGGACACAATATTCAAGGGGCCACTTGGTCAATTCTGTTCAATATCAAATACATTCCATCACATTAATCCTTTAACTGCCAGTTATCCGTCGATGAATCGTAGCAAAAAATCTGTTGTTGTTTTTAACAAGACATAGTGGCAAGAACTTGATTTAAAAAAAACTATTTCAGAGTTCTTTTTGTTTATTTTAGTGTGGAAAAAAGGTGGGTAGTGTGTTAATTGATATTAAAGACCGAAATGAGGATCCAGCGAAGTAATACTATCAATGTTGGCATTGCTTTTGGTCGATCAGTCAATTTGGAAGTTAAAGGGTTAAAAAAAAAAAGATGCACAACAAAAAAGTTTTATTTTATATTGCGGACAATCCTACGACAATATCCTGATTTCATTTCTTGAAGTGCTTCGTCCAGAACTTGAGTTAAATGCACTAAATTGACAGGGTCTGTTTGAAGCATGGTTGTCTTGTTCTCAGTCCCATCTGCAGTTTGCAGCTTCAGCAAGATTGACGGTGACACTTGATGTCGGAGTGAACGACTTGCCAGCTGAAAAAAAATTCTTTCTTGAATTGAAATCATCATTTATGTTGTGCACAAGGAACACTGACTCAACTGAAGACAAAGATCAATCAATGCACTGGGATGACCTTGGCATAAAGTTTAATATCTATTTAGACCCCATCACCTCACAAAAGGGTTGGACTCCTAATCCAAGGGTCCAGAGTTTGAATCCGGGAGGTGACCGTGTTGTGTCCTTGGGAAAGACACTTTACACCATTTTATATAACTGAGGCTAACTGCCCCCCCCCCTCCAAATTTGTGTTTCCCCACCAAGATACTGGGTATTGGCATTTTGGAGGTTATTTAGTATCAAGTGCTCTGCTTCACACAATTAAACCTGGATATGCTCTGGCTCTTTGAACTCACAGGCCTTAAATGAACTTCATTTTACTAACTTACTTACTGCAAGCCACATTTACATATCATTACTATGAATTTCTCGTCAATTCTACCTTGCACCCACCTGTATATCCAGCCTCCACTCCAGGTTATGGTAGTGTTCGAGACCCATGCTCATCTGCTCCAGAATGTCTCTGACTTCCCGCTTGTGGTCTGTGTACATCTGGAGCAAAGTACTCTGCACCGACTCTGAGAAGGCCAGTGTCATGATGGAGTCTTGGAAATCAATGTCATTCAACTGATTGAAAAAAAGAAAAGATAATGATGGTGCTGAATGACGAAAAATAATCGGGGCAGTTGTGAAAAAAAAGAAACAAGCAGACATGGAGGAGTCATGAGCTGAACCCGCAGTAAAATGAGGACCCAAAAGTAATTTTATCGAGTACAAAGATAGCGCCAGAGAATGAAGATCGCAATGAGATTTAAAAGCACACATATTAATTGCGTCATCACCGTAATTTGGCTGTAACTGCCCATAAACCATCATTTCTGATGGCTCCACATAATTTCTTACAGCGAACCCGTAAAGTTGGCATGTCTGAACAAGTCAGATCCATAATAATGAAGTTTTCCATGAGAAAAATGTGCACAGCTAGCTAGTCTAAAACAGTCGTTATGTGAGGTAAACAAAATGTCTGTGTAATGTGAGAGAATACATTTTTTAGCCATGCAAATCCCAAGTCATACACAGAAGAAGGTTGGATGTAAATAGTAATCCAGTGCATAAATTATGTAACTAATATGTGATACCTTCTACACCTGGATCAGAAGAGATACACACACAAGCAGAATCCGTATATTTTATATTCAGTACAATCTTAATAACATAAAAGTAACAACACAGATACAACGACTGACTTATGATCTGCTTTCATCTTTCTCCTCCGAGTACAACCTAAATCAATGATATCAGGTCGGCTGCTTACCAAAACCCATAGAAGAAGAGATAGAAAAATGAAGATGGAGATGGATTGGGCATACTTTACAGAAATCACAAAGTAGCATCACCAGATAGGCACTGCAGTGGACCCCCCAAGGAACCCGAAAACGGGGAAGGTCAAGTGAAACATGGAGAAGATGTATGGAGAGAGACAAAGAAAGAACAGGACAAACATGGTCAGAACTGGCAAACTTGTCCCGGGCCAGAAGGAAGAGGAAATCCCTTGTGTGTGGCCTATACCCTGATAAGGGTGAGGGGCAATGATGATGATGATGATGATGATGATGATGA
>JBDFRD010358129.1:0-10027 GCA_039654405.1 Bullina lineata | reverse complement strand
GGGGGAGGTAGGTGCAGGATAACTGGGTCAAGATGGAGGAGGTAGGTGGGACAAATGGGTCAAGATGGAGGAGGTAGGTGCAGGATAACTGGGTCAAGATGGAGGAGGTAGGTGTAGGATAACTGGGTCAAGATGGAGGAGGTAGGTGCAGGACAACTGGGTCAAGATGGAGGAGGTAGGTGGGATAACTGGGTCAAGATGGGGGAGGTAGGTGGGGCTGGAGGGTAGACAACTGAGTCAAGATGGGGGAGCTAGGTGGGGCTGGAGGGAGAGAACTGGGTCAAGATGGGGGAGGTAGGTGGGACTGGAGGGAAGACAACTGGATCAAGATGGGGGAGGTAGGTGCAGGATAACTGGGTCAAGATGGAGGAGGTAGGTGGGACAAATGGGTCAAGATGGAGGAGGTAGTTGGGACAATGGGTAAAGATGGAGGAATTAGCGGGGCAGGGAGGAAGTTATGCACGTTAAAGATCACTTGACAGTCTAGAATCGTACAAGAGTAGGCAAGTGCCACTGTTCGGGCAAAATTTCAAAATTTTACCCATGAACGTCTCATACTCTATCTGCTTTCCATCATCTCTGGGCAAAGTGTTGCTTCTAAAAATCTCCAGGTAAATCAGCACTATAGCTGCTTCGACCGTCTGTAAAACTCAAAAAGAGCCATATATATATATGAAGGGTTTAGATGGAAAAACAGTTATATCCATTTTGACAGTTTTGAGAAAATTAGGATTTTTTTATCCACACATCCCACTCTGTCACATTAAAAATATGTGCTGATTCAAGTAGCTTATGAACTCTCTAACGAGGGGGAAATGGTGACAAAATGCATACCAATGAGTATTAGATAGAGGATACCTTGAAGTTTTATTTTTCTACTAAACCAGTTAATGTCGAACCTGCCTAGATGGAAACCTACGCAAGACAGAAACTTTTTCCCCATCCCTTCCGTTTCCGTCTTGGGCAGGTTTGGCTGTATATCCCAATTTTTTCTTCAAAAACAGTTTAAATGTCTGTCCATTAAAAAGTTTCATGAAATATGCAGCAAACTTCATTTACAATTTTTCTGTGCCGTTTTATTCTGTGTGTGTGTGTTTAGTGGTGCTTTGGTACCAGTGTGTCACATGATAAATTCAAGGCCGGTGATTCATTGAAAATATTAGCTTTGGATGTAACTGATTCTGCATACAAAATAAATAAGGCACAATTATACAAAATAAATCACGGTCGGCTCGAGAAATTCTCTGTCCGCCTGCCCAGTGAGAAAGCAAAGACGTCGCACATTACTACACACCGACAAGTAGGAGTGCGACTCATAAAAATAGTCCCTGTGCGCGCTGGTAACAACAAATATTTATCGGTTTCGGAAAAGAAACGCAATCTTCATCACCTGGAAAAGTAAAGTTCCAGTGGCTTTTGCGTAAAATGACCAACTGTATTGAAGAAACAAGAAAGGAACAGGATAAACATGGTCAGAACTGGCAAAGTTATCCCGGGACAGAATAAAGTGGAAATCCCTTGTGTGTGGCCTATACCCTGATAAGGGTGAGGGCAATGATGGTGATGATGACATCAATAGTTTAAGCTTTGTTCCAGTCCTTGATAGTAATGTGCATTGTACTCCCGCAGGTTTACTATGTGATCTGCTGTGGTCGGATCCTGACAAAGATGTCCAAGGCTGGGGAGAAAATGACAGGGGAGTTTCTTTTACTTTTGGTTCAGACGTTGTCAGCAAATTCTTGAACAGACATGATCTGGACCTCATTTGTAGAGCTCATCAGGTAACACCGACTTCTTTGGACTTCATTATGAAATAGATGTACTTTATTTCAAAGCGAAAACTTCCGTTTCTGACCATTTTTTGAGCAAGTTCTTGACTCAGTAGATATTGAATTTAAAGTAATATTGTTCTTAAAAAAAAAAAAAATGTTATTTTGAGGGACTGCAACATAGATTATCACAATATGCATCTGTGATTTCCGCTATTTCTAAAGAATGAAATTTAGGATATTACAAGATTGTCATGAAAATCTAATAAGGACAATCTCTGCATTGAGAAAATTAGACAATCGATGTAACAGATGACGACAGGTTTATTTGCCTGGCTGAGAAACATCATCGTCTGTCATGATTTTTGCTAATGGTCCTCAGGTTGTGGAAGATGGCTACGAGTTTTTTGCAAAACGCCAACTTGTGACGCTGTTTTCAGCCCCCAACTACTGCGGAGAGTTTGACAATGCAGGGGGGATGATGTCTGTGGATGACTCTCTTATGTGCTCCTTCCAGGTACGTGGTATTTGTCTTGTCATTTCGTTTTATGGGTTGAGCTGGCATTTGGTTGGAAAAAAACATTTTAACCTGAAGACAAGATTGTCTTTTCGTGAATTAGTAGTTAAAAACAAAGACAGATGAAAGGATGTTGCAGTGAGGAAGAGAATATTAAATAAGATAAGTAATGATAGTGATGAAAGAAAGAAATTTCATACTCTGAAGGGGGGATCGGAATAGTTTGGGGAACAAGGATATTTGTTATGATTGGAATGGGCACTAAGAAATATAATAAATGAACTAATGTTTTTACATTATTTTTAGTTTTTCAATGTTTACTTTGGGACCACATGTTGTCCTTAGACTAACCCTAACCTTAATCCTCCCTTTTGAACTTGCACTAGTTTAGAAGTTTGTAAATTAAAGAACAAATTTAGGACGTAGATAAAGTTGTAAAGTTGCTTCAAGGCCTATGAGGCCTATAGAACCTGAGCTGATCCAGTTTTGGTAGTGTGAAGCGGAACAGATGATTTTTAGATCATCTCCTAGAGAGAACGTTGTCTGTCATAGGTTTACTTTCCCAGCAGAATATGCTGTGGTGTAAGCATCTTTCCCAAGGACGCAACTCAGTCGCTGATGGATAGTAATAGTTGAGTTATTTCCCTTCAGATGACTCAGTTGTCCGACTTTCTTCACTAAGAAGCAAATACCAAGTTTTTTTTTTTTTTTGTAAGTGTTTGTTAGCATGTTATGATCAGTCATCATAAGCAATATGTTGTATAAGAAATATTTTATCATAATCTATTTCATCAGGTTCAGTATGTGCAAATAAAACAAAAGCAAATACAAAAATTCAGTGATAAATAGTGTATCATCATAATAATAGGTCAAATTTCAGCTCATTTATGAAAGAAAAGTCAAGAAATAGTGACATTTTATTTACCGAAAAGAGGATTTTGTGTGCACTTTTGCCAGTCATTTTGTTTGTGTGACTTCAATATTGAATGTCATGCTGACTGTAGTTTCTCTACATGGGGATACATATAGAATGTATAATATGGCCCTATGCTCCACAAGGAGCCAAGAGGATTAAGTAAGTAAGTATAACATTCTATCGTGACAGATTTCCATTTTATACAGTGCAACATGAGTGTATTTTATTTTCCTCCCAGATCTTGAAACCCTCAGAAAAGAAGGCCAAGTATCAGTATGGAGGCCTCAACTCTGGCCGCCCTGTGACCCCGCCCCGAGGCCCCCAGCAACCGAACAAGGCAAAAAACAAAAATTGACCTGACAGCTCAGCGGAGTGCCTTCCAACGCGGAGATGTTTTCTTAGTGCTTGTGTCCGTAACTTTTCACATGAGATGTTTGTTCTCAGATCTGAAATTTTGAAGCTATCCATTACAAATCAAAGTGATTTTGTTTTTTGTTTTCCTTAGATCATCCCATCATCATTATTTGTATTGTTTTTAACTGCCGATTATAACCCCCTCCCCTCCTTTTTCCCCCCCAACTGTCCCTGAAATCTCCACAATTTATTGTCCTTTCCCTTCATCATTCTGCTTGCTCTTTGACAACATTATAATATGCAGTTTGAAATTGTCTTTCAAAGAAATAGAGGTGAAGGGCTTTTCCACAGTGTTTATCCCGTAAGTTGCTGAAATGATAAATTTTCCATGAATTTACTGATGAACTAAAGGAGATTTTACAGTAAAATTATTTGAGTTATTTAATACCATTGAAAATGAAAATGTCTTGGGAAATACATGAAATAAAAGTTACATTCTAAAAATGCATTTTATGTGATGCATGGCAGTCTCATTGTTTTCATTGATTTTCATTGCAAGTCAAAGTTTTTAATCTACCAAAGTAACATAAAACTATTGAAGAAAGGGTTTATTAGATGTTTAAATCTGGCACTGATATATCCCTGTTTTTGAGCTAATGTTAAAACGTCATGTCTATAATATCAAATGAATTTACCAGGACTGCCTGACATTTGTTTTGCATAATATTTATAACTATTTTTGCTCACAAAATTAAAAAATAAAGATTCATGACAGTCTTGTACTTAAATGACAATGCAAAGTGGTACTTGTAGAAATTTTTAGTGAAGAACTATGTTTTGATGAAAAGGAAATAAAAATGCATCACCATACATTCTCCACTGATTGAAGTAAATTCAGTAACTGGTGGGCTTTGTCTGTGGAATTGCCCTAATGTACCACCAAAGTGGTAGGGAAATGTGCTTTATATTTTTCAAAACCTTCACTTTGGTTTTACCTCCATGCCTTTTATGTCCTTGCTTGAAGCTGAGTGTCATCTGCTCTGTGGGATTAAGAAAAAAAAATCGCTTTTGTCTTTGATTCAATCCTGCTTTGTTAAAGTACTGTTTCGCTTGTTTTTCAAAGCAGATGGTATAAATATATGCATGCCTCCAACGTGTGTGTCATGTGAATGAAATTAATTGACCTTACCATTTTTCTTTTGACTTCTCTTGAACACCAAGAAGGACTGAACGGAACTAACTCTTATCACACTCGCACTTAGTGTAATTTTTTTTATGTAACTTGAGTTCTGTAGAATTGAAGAACATGGTCAGTCCAAGAGTACGTGTCCTTACCAGTTAATGTCAATGTGATGGAAGTGTGAAAAGTGGTAATTAATTTTTTTTTTTTAACCTTGTATTATGCTTAGATTAGGAACATAGAGAACAACCCAAACAGAAGAGCTAGTAAGGAATGTGGTTGACATCAAGGAATGGATGTTGATGCAATTCTGCTTTAGCTCTTCATATCAGATTGTGTAATCAGAGCAGTCACCTTCCTTACAGAGAAATTGACCATCATAGCTGTGTCCCAGTTTTTTACTTGATGATTGATAATTTGAATTTTTTTTTTTTAATATCACACATTCATACTGTTATTTTTGGTAAAATTCTTTGTAGATGAAATTTGGTGTAGTAAATTATTGCACGACATTTTGCTCATCTTTAATTATAATTTCCTACCATTTGTAGCTTTTGTTTCGATGCGAGAAGAAAAGAAAAAAGTCATATTTTATATATGTTTGCAAATGAAAAGGGTAGAAAGCTGGAAAAACTTTGTCTTTGTGAGTTTCTAGTGATGAAATGAATACCAGACATGCCAACTTTACTGGGAGCCACCAGAAATCACGGTTTATGGGCAATTACGGCGAGGAAGCAATGAATAATATTATATGTTTTTAAATCTCATTACTGTTGCATTCTTCGTTCTCTGGCATTATCCTTGTACGCTGTAAAATTAATATTTTGGGTCCTCATTTTACTGCGAGTTCAGCTCGTGATTACTCCAAGCCTCAGATGGGGCTGGCATGTCTGGAAGACTGCTTTTGCTGAACTTTTTCCCCCCCCCCCCCCCCTTTTCTGCAACCACACACTCACCAAGCTCCTATCTTCGTTGATCATGTGTCACTAAACTTAATGTATTTATTTCAATGTAGATTTTTGTATTTATTTTTTAATCGTTTGTTATGAATCTTTGTGCAGTGGTTATGTCATGTTCCTTGTAACCACATTTTCTCTTTGCAATGGTTGATGCTGCTATGTTACTGTAAATGCTTTTTTTTTTGTTCAGCTCTGTCCAACATAGCTTGGAGTGAACAATGCTGACACTTGTGCAGACTTCTCTAGGCATATTCATTATTTATTATGTATATTTTTATTTTATTTTTTAAAATAAAGTTGATCATATATTTCTTTCTTTATTTTTTTACGGGGGACAAGGGGGAGGGACATATGCAGTTTTCACATATAAATTATTAAAAAAAAGAGGAAAACATTTATTGCACAAAATAGTTTAACCTTCAGGATCACAGGATTTACTAGACACAGAAAATTGATGCAACTTATGCTCAAGAATCTGTTGAGTAAAAGTTGTATTTACATAACGCTGTAACAAAGAGTAACCTTTTGGGGCATTTGGTTCTCTGCATTTAACATGAAATGAGAAAGAAAGTGTTCTTGTCAAAACTTGTTTAAAACATGTATATACACATATAGATCTATATATATCTATCTTTTGTGCTTGATTTTGAAACAAAAAAATTAAATGTAAAAAGTCCTGTTCTTGTATTATTGTATTGTCAGGGCCTGCTGTTTTCACTGTTGCTTTTCATGTGCAACGGTATTGGGTAAAGATTTTTCTAAGATGAATTTTTAATACTTCAAATCAAAATAATGAACAATGAAGTGGTTGGTTGGACTAAACAGTTGACAAGTTTTGATTAACATTGGTTCTTGTATTGTGCTGTGATATGCTTCTATTTTTTGTGTGTGTATTGACGACTGTCTTTTATTACACCATCATCATCTGTTTTTTTGTGTGTTTTTTTTAATTCCTTCTTTTTGTTTTCATGAGTGCTTAAAAACAATCTTAGAATGAATTTAAAGGGGTCTTGGATTGATTTACTCACACGTTAAATTGGTATGCTCTCTTTGGGAAGAGAAAAGTTAATTTTTGTTTTAATGTAGATATGAGACGTGCGTTGAATTCAAAATTTGTTCATGTGCTACATGTATTAACTGCTTATGAAGAACTGTATGCAGATATTTTATGTTATGTGGCATCTTAGAAACAGATAGTAGAAGCTTAGCAGTTATGTCTAAAATGAGATGTTGTAAGAAGCCAAAGAAAATACCAGAGTGACCATTTTTTTTGTTCATCATAATGTGTTGTTCTGTTTGCATTTTTAGTATTGCCAGGAGTAGTATTATTTGAAGAAAAGGATAAGGACGTTTTCCAGACGGAGGAAACAAAAAAAAGCTGAAACTACAACTAGCATAATTGTTTCTGTTAAAGCATGTTTGAGACAGGTATGTCTGCCACTTGTTTGTTTTTACTTTAGGTTTTGTTTCAACGATTGCTGTTAATCTGACTTGAAATATGACTTGCTAGCATCCGTTTTCTGCTGCTTTGAATTGTATGTATGATACTTGTACTTTGTTGCAGCCTCTTGTTTCTCTTGCTTCAGTGGCAATCAATTGTCATGTGAGGGTAGCCTTGCAGTCCTTCCGTTTGAATGATCTATGCAAACTTCTTCTTTCTCTGTGCAACAACTCTTTGTGTAAATATAATATGTTGTGAAACAAAGATAGCAAGCGTGTTTACGTGAATGTGTTAATTCTTAGAACTAGTATAGTTCAGACTTGAAAGTGTCCTCAAGATCCTTGCTGAAGGAGTAGCCATTTGGAAACTGTGGTAATTCATTTGAGAAGGAAGGCATTGGACTGAGATTGTTTGACATTATTTTTGTAAGTGCATGTGGCTGTGAACTTAACATTTTGTGAAGGTATTATTGATATTTTGCCACTTTCTTGATTTGTTTCTTTGTCATCAATGTTTCAGTTGCCTTGTCCTGGCTTGATATGGCTGTTGACGCTGTTATTTCTTTCTATTTCTTTCTTTTATTATGTTTTTTAACGGTGCAAAGGATTGATTTGTACTGGGATCACCTTAAGAATATTCTTATTCAGACGGAATTGTGCATATCTTTCTGAATTTTGTTTTTTCCAACTTGCGTTTAGGTTTTCCTTTAGTTCAAACTACTTATTATCATTTTGTGATCACTCAACTATATATGAGGAAACCTTTTTGTTTTGTTTTAATCTTATTAACATTTTTGGTCAAACCTCTCTCTCCTTTTGTCAAAGGTAATGTGAGGAACAGGGGAGGCATGGGAATTTTTTGTCAAAACTCTTCTTCGTTTTATTATTTTTTCCCCCGTAACACTGAAGAACAAATTATGCTCTTGCCATCTCCAATGCTTTTTCCTCCCTCCTCTCTTTGCCTTTCCTTTTTTCTCTATTTCTCTTTCTCTCCATGTCTGTTTCTGTCATTCTCTCACTACCTCACCCTGTGTGTGCGTATCGTTGACCCATGCAATGAACCAGAGTCCGTATGATACTTGGGTTTACAATTACTTCTAAGAGGTCATTGAGATATAGATGTATCGAAGTTTGTGAAATAATTAAACATAAAATATGCTAAATCCGTGTACAGTGGAATCTCTTCCCTTTGTAATCCTGTGATACGAAGGCAGGTTTCCAGGTGGTCGTTTATATCTTTTTCTTTCTATTTAAAACAAAAAAAAATTATTGAAAAAAAAGAACGAAAGAAAATGTAGAGTATTCAAATGTTGATTCTGCATGCACTGTCTTGATATGGGATCCTGTGTACACCTGTGTAGGTGCCAGACTTGCCGATTGACTTATTTCCCTTCCTACCTTTGTTTCACAGGATAATGACTTAACTAGGTGCTCAGGAGAAAGACTAGGCCAAGTTTGGAGTTGTCATTAACTTCATTAACTTCGTTGCTAGGGTTACACAGACGTTCAGAAGAACAAAACGTCCACACATCTGCCTGCGGGTTATAACGTTTAAAGGGAAATTTCTTGGTGAAAGGATAGTCGTCGTGTGGTGCTCAATGTGACCTGTTGCCTTATTCTTGAGGTAGGCCGTGGGATAGACGCGCAAGACAAGTGTTAACAAAAATGGGTGCTGCAAGGTAATGCATGTACCGGTACTAACCCTTTCACTGTCACTGTCGCTGAATCCTAGCAAAACATTTTTTTTTATGAAGTAATGAGAAGAACTTGATAAACTAAACAAAAAAAAAAGAAACAATTTCAGACTTCTTTTTGGTCATAATAGTGTGAAAAAGAAGTAGGTGTTACGCTAATCACTATTATGATCCAGCAAAGGAACACTATTAATATTGATAATTATGAGCAAATATTGCTTTTCGACGATAGGTGAATTTGACAGTGAAAGGGATATTCATTTGTTCTGTTTGTGTTATCAGTTCGCTATTTATTTTCTCAGATACATTTTTTTTTGTTTGAGTGGCAAATGGATAACAGGTTTCTTGTTCACTGAATTTTGACTACACCTTTTTTTGTGGTGAATTTTTTGGACGTAGGTACTTAAATACTCTGCTGAGTTTGTTTGTGTATTACACCATCTTGATTGTGAAGCAAACGCACTGAGAGTTTCTCTATTTATTCTTTTTATTGATTTTCATGCTTTCATTGATCCATCTAATGCTGCTCTTCTGCTGTTATGCTGCAAGTTCGCTAGCTTGCTTATAATGTGTTGCCTATTATGTACGATTTAGTTTGAACGCTACCTTCCCTTTTTATTGTATTTATATCCTATGCTATGTTTGACAGTTGCAGTTAAAATGGCACACAAGTGTGCGTGCGTGCGCGCGCGTGTGTGTGTGTACATGTGTGCGTATGTTTGTGTGTGTATGTGCATGAAAAAGAATGCAATCATAAACCTGAGTTTTCTAATGTTGAGCTCTGTCTATATAACCTTTTCTTTATGTAAGTATTGTAAGACAGGTTTCAGGAATAGGCTGGACAAGTTTTTCCGGGGCACCATACATGTACATACACATGTAATAACTACATTCAGATGTTTTATAAACTGTGTTTATGTGTGCATCTCTCTGGGGTTGTCTTGATTGAACTCGTCATTAAAAGACAAAATAATCAAGGTTGGATATTGCGCTCTTTGTACTCCCATGAAGTTTTGCATTTGTGATCATGAACAACGATCATAAAGAGTAAGTAGCCAGGAACGTTTATAAGTCCATCCACATAAAGAGTAAGTAGCCAGGAACGTTTATAAGTCCATCCACATAAAGAGTAAGTAGCCAGGAACGTTTATAAGTCCATCCACATAAAGAGTAAGTAGCCAGGAACGTTTATAAGTCC